>PVIY010032188.1:0-29197 GCA_004026745.1 Myrmecophaga tridactyla
GACTCTGCCGACCTTTGGGCCAATGCTGGGGAGCACGGGCGGGAGAACATGCTAGAAGCCATGTAGTGACTGCAGCTGCGGTCAGCCAGAGCACACGCGGGTCCCTTCCGGAGGGACCTTTAAAGGGGATTCAGGGGCCCTGCATGTGCAGTGGGAGAAAACCAGGTACTTTGGCGTGTAAATGGTGGGGCGACAGCACTTGTACTGGGGGGCTGCCGATGTCCCAGACAGTTCAATGACATTTCTCGGTCTCTCTCAATCACATATTCTCTATTAAAACTGCAATATAGTCTGCATACAGTATTTTGTACTCTTTTTCCCTTACTAGAATAACTTCTCCCATGCTGTTAAATATAAAACAGGCATCAGAAAAAGGGAGACACAAGGAAGTCTGCCTCTGAGGACAGAGGGAAGGTGACGTGGGAAGAGGAGAAAGCACACGGCTCCTGTTTATCTGACATCAGTCATCAGTGAACCCAGAGCTGTTGTGTTCCCACCCACAGACGCTGATGTAGGGAAACAAGGAGAGGAAGGAACACACCTTTGTAGTCTTAAGAAACTACAAATCTGGTTGGGGAAACAAGATTTAAACTTCAGAAAATTCAATGGAGATATAAGTTCTATAACGTTTGATGGGACATGAATTACTCCACAGTAAACTGCATGCGGCTGTTTTAGGCAAATGCAAGTGACAAAGTAACCATTGCAGAAAGGACTTTTGGAGTCACCCAAACTTCTCATTTGTGCCCCGAATTTGGCATACATGACGTATTTGGTAGGTGATTGCTGTCTGCCTCTTAGGGCTCAGTCTGGTCCATTGTCATAAGCCAGGACTTTGCATCGGGGAAACATGTTTTAAGTGCCCAGTAAAGTTTGTGGAGATAAGATTGAATTGAACGTGTATCAATCCTGCAGTGCCTTAAAATAATGTGATAAACCAACAAAAGAGCAAACAAATGAACAATGAAAGATGCCACGGGACAGAGGGGAGAACACGAGCTCTGATATTCAAACGCTGCCAATGCGTACTGCTTACACTGACATGCAGATAAATGATTCTGGGTCTTTTATAGCAATGGGGTACATTTAGCTGGTCTTTATTTCTAATGTCATATAGCCTTATAAATGTATGCTGGTCTGATTCCTAAACCCACTTATAAACCCTACCTTTCTTATACTTTTCCTTTTAATTCCATTTCATTATTTAATTATCAACTCATATTGTACCATGAGCAAAGCTCTATGATACTTGAGGACACTTTGAGCTTGTATAACCATGAGACTAGAGGTTACGATAATGGATGAAGGGATACCAGTAAGGTAGGCTGGTTTAGGGGGGCATCGTGGCTGGAGTGTTGCATCATTCCACCCCGCCCACCTCCGCACCCCTGAAAGGGATGCACTATAATCTCCATTGGGCAGCTGAGTGACATCCTAGGGTCACAAAGTCTGTTAGGGATGGAGCCGTGATGCTCCCCAGTCAGCCAGCCTCAACCCCCCCTCGCCATATGTGCTTGTCTATACCTTCAGGGGGCATTTGCTGAGTATCTCCAATGTGCCAGGCACTCAGCTATAGGCTGGCGCTGGGGCAAGGAAGGAAATGGGCAAAACTTCCTACTTTCATGGAGCATGCTTCCCAGTAGGGGAGATGGGCATGGAACAAGATGAGGGACTAATGGTATGCAAGAGTGGAAAGCAGACACTAGTAAAGTAGGGAAGAGGGGTAGGAGGTGCTGGGGGAGTGGTGCGCTGGATTATGCACCCCAGAAAGAAACATTCCTGTGAGTATGAGCCCACAGGAAGCAGAATCTCTTGGGGATGTTATGTCAGTTGAGGGGGGGCTCAACTGGAGGAGGCTGGGTCTTGAGCTGGATGACTGGAGGGCTCTATAAGCAGAAGAAATTCAGTAATGGAGAGAGAACCCCTGGGAGGTACCAGCAGCTGGAACTCAACGGAACCCGAGAGAGAGGAAAGGACATCGCCTTGTGACAGAAAGGCCAAGCAACCCAGTGGTGGTGAGCCAGTAGCCCAGGGGACAGCGAGCCTCCCAGCCTCTAAGCCCTGAGCCAACCATCGCCTGAGGCTAAGCCCACCATGGTCCTTGGGATCCACAGCTGGGAAACCAGGAAGCTAACCGTGGTGTCCACACCCACCAGGGTGCTCAGCTAGTTCTCACGCTGACACAGCTACACGGGTGAGCCCTGAGGACACCATGTGAGTGAAATAAGCCAGATAGGAAAGGGCAAATATTGCATGATCGCACTGATGTAAAATCATTGGGATAAGTAAGCTTTATAGAGTTAGAAATTAGGATACTGGTTATGTGGGGCTGGGATGGGGGCAGGGAATGGGGAGTTAATTCTTAATTGACAGTTTCTGTTTGGGGTAAGGGAAATGTTTTAGTGATGGATGGTGTGATGGCAGCAGAACATTGTGAAGGAATTAACACCACTGAACTATATATTTGAAGATCGTTAAAAAGGGGAACTCTTGGGTTGTATATGTTATCAGAATAAAACTTTTTAAAACACCAGGCACTGTCAACACAAACAGTAAACCCCTAATGTAAGCCATTGTTTTAGTTTGCAAGCTGCCAGAATGCGATATACCAGAACTGGAATGGCTTTTACAAAGGGAATTTAGCGTTACAAGTTTACCGTTCTAAGCCTATAAAAATGTCCAAACTAAGCCATCCAGGGAAAGAGACCTTAATTCAAGAAGGCAAATGGGTCAGGAACCCCTCTGTCACCGGGGTAGTCACGTGGCTGGCATTTGCTGGTCCCTTGCTCCTGGGCTCCAGTGCTTTTGCCCTCTCTTCCTGTAGGGGTTCCTCACTTTACTTCTCCAAGGCTGGCTTTCATCTCTTGGTGTCCTTTGGCTCTCTCCAGGTTCTGGCTTGCTTAACATCTCATGGCGTCTGCTGGGCTCCAAGCATCTCCAAACACCCGTGTCTCTGTTCTCCAAGTGTCAGCATCTGTGTCAGCTCTGCTCTGAAATCTCTGTCAGCTCTGTCATTTCTGACTCTCTCCAAAATGTTTCCTTTTAAAGGATTCCAGTAAACTGATCAAGACCCACCTGGAATGGGTGAAGTCACATTTCCAGTTAATCAAAATTCACAACCACAATTAAGCATGTCACATCTCTGTGAAGATAAAAAGTTTCTATCTACAATTTTGAATCAGGATGAAAAGAAATGGCTGACCCCACAAGTTTAAGTCAGGATTAAAACATGGATTTTCTGGGAGTACATATTAGATTCAAACCAGCACAGCCATGGACCACACTTAATGTAATGATAATAAAGTCGCTTTCTCAGTTCTAACAAGACTACCCCACTATGCAAAGAGTTAATAATAAGCAACCTCTGTGTATGGAGGGGGCAGGAACTCCGTATCTTCTGCACAATTTTCTTTAAGCCTACAACTTCTATAATAAAACACAAATTTTAAAAAAAGAAAAAAAAAGCATGAATGGGATCTAGCATCCCACAACAAGAAGAGAGCTGATCCTGGGTGAGGACCAGGCAACTTCTCTGTTGTCTGTCCTTGGTAGGCCCGCACGAGCCCAGGCTATGGGCAGTGGTGGGTTCATTTTCCAACCACTTCTGTCGTCTCAATGAGAGAAGAGGCAAGGTCAGCATTTGAGTGTGGGGATGGAAGAGGGGGCATAGGGGTGGAGGAAAGGGGGGTACTCAAGTTTGCTAGCTGCCAGAATGCAACACACCAGAAACAGAATGGCTTTTAAAAAGGGGAATTTAATAAGTTGCTAGTTTACAGTTCTAAGGCCGAGAAAATGTCCCAATTAAAACAAATCCATAGAAATGTCCAATCTAAGGTATCCAGGGAAAGCTACCTTGGTTCAAGAAGGTGATGACATTCAATGTTTCTCTTTCAGCTGGAAGAACACATGGCAAACATGATGGTATCTGCTGGCTTTCTCGTGGCTCTACAAAAGGGACTCTCTCCAGAATGTTTCCTCTTTCAAAGGATGCCAATAAGCAACTCTACCTTGAATGGTTGGAGACACACCTCCAAGGAAATCACCTAATCAAAAGTTACCACCCACAACTGGGTGGGTCACATCTCCACGGGAACAACCAAAATGCTCCCACCCAGCAGTACTGAATGAGGATTAAAGGACATAGCATTTCTGGGTTCCACCACAGATTCAAACTGGCACAGGGGGTCAAGGAGCAGGAGGGTGAAGGAAACGGGCAGGGGCACAGGTTGGGCTCGAGCCCCCTTGCAATGAGTGGCAATGAATTTAAAGGGAGACCGTGCATTTTTCTCATCTCTCCCAGCTGGTCAGGTGTCCTGGATGAGCTGGTGGAGAGCTGGACTGAACCAGGGTTAGGGCTTTGTCGGGCTGGTACCGTGATGTGGGGGGAGCACATGGTGGAGAATGAGTGTCCGGCAGAAACCACACAGGTAAGTAAGGGAATGTCAGCGTGTACCAGGAATGAGAGGCCAGGGCAAGGTGGGGATGCAGGAGGCTGACAGGGTCAGAGGTCAGAGGATTCAGTCCTAGAGGAGTCCAGAAATTGTTGGAAGAGAAGTGCTAGTGGGGTTTTCAGTTTGCTAATGCAGCTGGAAATAAAATATACCAGAAATGGGTTGGCTAGGGAATTTATCAACTTACAAGTTTACAGTTCTTAAGTCCATAAAAATATCCAAACTAAGGCATCCCTCAAGAAAGGGTCAATGAAGTTTGGGGTTTCTCTCTCAGGTGGGAAGGCACATGGCAACATCTGCTAGCTTTCTCTGCTAGCTTCCTGTTTCAAACAGCTTCCCCAGGGGCATTTTCCTTCTGCATTTCCAAAAGGTCTCTGGATGTGTGGGCTCTAAACCTTTTTCCAAAACGGTTCCCAATGAAAGGGATCCAGTAAGCAACCCCACCTTGAATGGGTGGAGACACATCTCCATGGAAACCAACTAATCAAAAGGTGGGTCACATCTCCATGGAAGCACCTTAATAAGAAAGCTCCCACCCACAGTATTGAATCAGGATTAAAGAGCATGGCTTTTCTGGGGCACGTGATGGTTTCACACTGGCACATGGGGTAAGATGGAAAGGTGGAAGTGGTGTGAGGAAGCAGATGCCTGGAGCTGAGACTCTAGAGGCGATAAAGACACCGTCTAGGCATCTGGTGGGAGGAGGGTGGAGGCCAGGCCCCCTGGGGAGGGCTAACGCCTTGGACACAGGGTTGATCAAGGAGAGCAGGGCCTGGGGCCCAAAGGCATGGCTCTGTTCTGGGGCTGGGGGTGGAGGGGATGGAGACATGATGGCCAGCAGAGGCAGGGGCAGCCAGGGGATCCCACCTGAGCTCCACTCTCCCCCAGTGCTCCCTGCCTGTTCCTTTTCATTCTCTCCTGAGTGCCTGCTTCCACATTTCACCACTGTGATTGAGATAATAGTCCTTGAAATGCCACTGATGTTCTCCGGAGAAGGTAGGTGAATGGCATCCTCCAGGCCCTGATGCTGTGTCCATGGCCAGGGCTGGGCCTGGGCAGGGGGATGGGGCTGCCCAGGAGGACCTTGGGGTGGAGCCTGGGCAGCTGCCCACAGGGGGGCTGGCCAGCAGGAGCAGAGCCTGGCTAAGCGTGGACTCTCATCTCTGTATTAGGAAGTACAGTTAAGGCTTAATGAGGCAAGACCAAGCTGTGGTTTGGGAAGGCTGACGAGAGCTAGCAGTGGGGAGAGCCCGAGGGCAGGGGGTGGGCAGTAGGGCCTGGTTTGGGGGACCAGAGCTGTGGCTGGGGGAAGAAGGGACAAGAGAGAGGTTTTAGAGAAATAGCTGACACGACGGGATGCCTGAATCTGGGAGACAAGGGAGCAGATGGATTAGAAGATGAGCCGAAGGGTTGAAGCCAAGCGATGGGAAAAACACTGGCACCATTTAAACAAATCAGGAAATGAGCAGGTGGGCGAAATTCAGAAGCAAGGTTAATTTTTTTTTCAGTTTTGAAAATATATTTTTAGTTATAAAAGTAAAGTGGCAACATCGGGGAATATTTAGAAAATTCAAGGAAATGTAAAGAAGAGAATGAAAATCATTTGACATATGTGAAATTTTGGTGTGCATTTTTCCCACTGTGTGGACACGTGTGTGTATTTTAAGCACACTAGGCCATACTCTATCATCACCTAACTTTTAAAAACTTAACATTGTAAACCTTCCATTCATTGCACACTTTGCCACGTTATTCTGAATAACTGAAGTTGTTATGCCAACCCTCTTCTGTTGCATTCAGTCCTTTTGCAATAGCCACCCTGTAGGTTAATTTTTGTTCTTTAGGTTAATGTTTAGAAGTGGAATTGAGATTCAGCATTCCAGGATGTGCAGCCGGATGCCAGCTGCTCTTCACAAGGGAGGCACCGGCTGTCCTGTCCCCACAGTGCTGCGGAGACCTCCCGCTGCCCGCTCCCCACCTCCTGAGGGCACGGGCGCTGGGGTGAGAGCTGGCACCTGCCGTCCAGCCTGGCCAGAAGAGGCCAGGGTGCACGCTGTGGGTG
The DNA here is from genome assembly GCA_004026745.1 of Myrmecophaga tridactyla. Lineage (NCBI taxonomy): Eukaryota > Metazoa > Chordata > Mammalia > Pilosa > Myrmecophagidae > Myrmecophaga > Myrmecophaga tridactyla. Next base: position 6,514 of record PVIY010032188.1, read on the forward strand.
CCACCCGACTCCCGGCCTTCGGGACTTACCCAGCTGGCTTCTGCGCCCAGTCAGCAGCAGCTGGACCCGCGTGCAGGCAGGGCTGGGACGCCAGGAACTCCCCGCCACCACCCCGGGTGCCCCGACGTGGGTACAAAATGCGCGCTGGGCCTTGTGCGCACTGTGGTGGGTTTGTGGGGAGGGTGCTGGCTGTGCGCCCAGGGGTGCCGGCAGCAGGGAAGGGCCACTGGCGGCCTCTTTGGTATCGCCTGCTTAGTGACCTCAGGTCTTCTTTGATTTGCACGTGTGATGGCCATGGAATTACTCTGAATTTACAGGCTGGGATTTTAACAAGAAGCTCCAGGTTTTACGTCCTGGTAGAGTCCGATGTTTGTCATTTCACTTTGGAGTCTCCCCGATGCTTCTCCTTCCACCCACATCTCATCCAGGACACCCTTTGGCTCGGTGCTCCAAAGACGCCAAGGCTATTTCTCACCTTTGCTTGGCCACCACTGTGTCCCCGCAGCCCTCCCCCGCGCAGAGCAGGCTAAGTGTCCCTAGAGACCCCTCGAGGGGCTTCCCAGCCGCTCAGAGCAAAAGGCCACGTGGCTCCTGTGCTCCGGCTGTGGCGCTGGCTGCTCCCTCGGCCTGGGTCGCCCTCCTCCCGGGCCCTGCCGAAAGGCCACCTTCTCGGGAGGCGCAGCCTGATCTCCTGCCGCCGGGGACGGGTTTGTTCGCTTCCTGCCCTGCTGCCGCAGGACGCGGAGGGCAGTGCCCGGAACTACGAGGTGTAGCGGTGGCCTGCAGCTGCGGAACGAGTACCCCCGCGCGCTGGCTGAAAACACATACCCTTGCACCCCTCAGTTCCGGGGCCCGCGGTCCAAGGCCAGCTTCCTGGAGGAGATCACAGTGTGGGGGTCACGCCCCTGCCCACCCGAGGCTCTAGGGGGGCCTGTCCCCTTACCTTTCCCAGCTGCTAGAGGCCGAGGCCTGCAGCCCCCACCTCGGCTTTTGCCATCTACCCGCTCCCGCACGCTGACCCGCCTGCTGGCCCTAGAGGGGCCCTTGTGATGACAGTGGCCTCGCCCCCTGTGGCACAGGACAGCCCCCTCCTCAAGGTGGGCAACTTACTCACCTGCACAGGCCCTTTGCCATGAAAGACTCTTTTGCCACAGCGCAGCTTCCCAGGGCTGAGTTATGGGCACCTTTGGGGGGGCTATCACTCCACCTGTCAAAGCAGGGGGTCAGTAAATGCTTGCCCAATGAATTAGTCTTTTGTTTCTACCCATTGGAATAGGAAACAATTTCAGGTTTCATTCTGCTCTCCTTGAGCTTCATTCGAGTTCTGGCCAGGGCGGCCTCAGGTCCTCGGATGTCCTAGAGGGCACTATGCGCCCAGGACCCTGGTTGTGACTCTCTCCCGCGTGTGGCCCCGCCGCAGCCCGGTTCCCCGTGGGCTCTGCCCCAGCGGGAGCTCAGAACCGCTCCTTCCTCCCGCCCCAGCTCTGCTCCTCAGGCCTTCGGGTTCTCGGGACGCGTCTTGGCGCGCGGCCCACGCAGTCCGGCAGCACAGGCGGTGGGCACCCGGCCTCCGCCATCCACTCCGGGGCCACGAGGGCGGAAGTGGGGGCTGGGGAGGGGGCTGTGCAAGCGCAACTGGGTGAGGCCTAAAGTGCAGTTCCCTCCTCGTTCCGCGACACCCCGCCCCGGGCCAGTGGCTAGGTGCAAAGCTCTGCTCTGGGCGCGCGCTGCAAGGGGAAGCCCGGGCGCAGACGTGGGCTGAGCCCTCCCTGGGCTGGTCTCCGAGCTGGAGGCCCTGCAGGTTTGCACGGGCAGGTGGAGCTGGGCGGGGGGTGGGGGTGGGGGATAGGAGGTGTTCCGGGTGAGCGCCCAGCCGGGTGCGCACGCCGCCACGCGGGACCGCGATTTCCGAGGCCGACAGGCTTAGGCGGAAGGCAGCGTTTAGGGCAGATTCCTTAGGTACTCTGCAGCGTTTGTGGATATTAACCATCTGCAAGTGTTTTCTTCCAGGTCCGCACATGTCTTCTGACCGGGTGCCAGTCGGTCCTTTCCTTTATGTGGCTTGGGTTTTTGCTTCATAGCCGGAAATCTTGCCCATACAATTATGAAAATAAGCTCCTACAGTTTCCTAGTATTTTTTAGGATTCTTTTAAATTTTGCTATTTAATCCATTAGGAATAATTTGTTAATGTGCTGTGAAATCGGGATCTAACTTGATTTTCTACCAAATAAGTGGCCAATTCCACAAGCATTAAAAAATGTCCCTTCCCCACATTTTAGCTTGTACTACCTTACATCTATTTGTACACTCTAGCAGTTTATTGCCTTGCCACTGTTCTCATTGCAGGAATATGTTACTTTGATTATAACATAATTTCCTCCCTTACTCTTCACAATTTTCTTGACCGCTTTTGCACCGTTTACAAATCTTTTTTTCACTAATGATGTTGAACACTTTTCATGTTTGTAGGTCCTTTGAATTCCTTGTTTGCGTGCTTTGGGCACTTTAAACGTGTTGATTGTGAGAAGGTGGCTTGAGATTTCCCAGTGGGCGTGTCTGGCACTGGAGGTGCGAGATGAAAGCACTGGAGCAGTTTTAAAAAGGTCAGGGCTGGAAGGGTTTAAATTTGTGAGTCATTCTCACCGTTGAAACCAGTTGAACTCTCAGAGAAATGGTGTCAAAAAAGAAATGAGCAGAGGGCCAAAGCCAGGCGCTGAGGCCAGAAAACAAGAGGAGATGCTGGCGGGAAGGTGGGTTTGCAGCGTGGACAGTAAGAGAAGGAAGATGGAAACCCTGGGGCCAGGAAGAGGCGCAGGTGGAACAAACAGGCTTTAGGCGCTCTCTCTTTTTCTTCCTTACTTTTAAAATTTTGAAATCTTTTCAAACTTATGGGGCGGTTATAGAAATAATCCATAGTTGATACTGAGAACTCTAATATACCCCTAACCCCCACAGCCCCAGATCCACCAATCCTAACATTTTGCCATATTCGTATTTATTCTATATATCTATCTATCTTTCCTCCACATCTTTATCTCTGTAACCATATCTGTATCTTTCCATCTATTGGTCTATCTATCAATCTATTTTCTGAACACTTGACTGTTGGTTGTATACATCATGTTCCCTGAAAATCTAATATTGCCATGCATATTTTCTAAGAATACAGATACTCACATTTGTGACCCCCATAAGCAAAGCTATCAAGTTCAAGAAGTTTAATATCGATGTAAAGCTCACAGTCCATATTCCAACTTTTTCATATGTCCCAATAATGTCCCTTTGAGCCTTGTCCCCTTCCTTGCTGATCTCATCCAGGATCACGTGTTGTATTTAATTGTCATTGTCTGTTTAGCTGCTCTCTTTCTCTTTTTAATTGTGGGAACATATATACAATATAAACTTTCCTATTTCAATCACTCCCAAACATTACTATTTAAACATTCACAATTTGTGGTCTGCTCACCACCTTCCACTACTAAATTTTTCCCCTCTCCTCAAACAGAAACCCTACACCCATTATGCATTAACCCCCCACTAGCCCTGGTCTCCCCCAATCTCTGCTGGCAACCTGTACCCTAATTTCTGTCTCTATGAGCTTGCATATTCTCTGATATTTTCTTTGTAACTACCACGGGGCTTAAATTTCAAATCCCAAATCTGTAACAATCTCATCTGCTTTGAAATCAAGTTGACTTCAATAGTATATATGAACTATGCTCCTTTACCCTGCCATCCTCCCAACCTTATGCAGTTCTTGTTATAAATTACATGTTTGTACATTATGAGTCCCAAACCATTGATTAAATCATTACAGTTTATGCATTTATCTCTCAGATCCTGTAGAAAGCAAAAAGTGGGTTAAAAACAAAAAAATAATAGTACTGACCTTTATATTTAGCCTTTTCTCTACTCTCACAGGGAAACATTATTTCTTCCTGCAGTTTCAATCTATGGTCTATTGTCCTTTCCTTTCAGCCTGCAGAACTCTTTTTGGCATGTCATGACCCAGTGGTGGTGAACTCCCTCAGCTTTTGACTATCTGGGAATGTCTTAATCTTTCCTTCAGGTCCGAAGGACAATTATACCAGATTCAGAAGTTCTGGTTGCCAGATTTTTGCTCTCAGCACTTGAAATATGTCATCCCACTGCCTTCTTGTCTTCGTGGTTTCCAAATGGAAACAGGCACACACTTTTTTTAAAAAAAATCTTTTTATTTTATTTTTTTAAATACCAAAAAAAACACAAAGAAAATGCAAACATTCCTATTTTGATCATTGCGTTCTACATATATAATCAGTAATTCACAATATCATCACATAGTTGCATATTCATCATCATAATCATTTCTTGGAACATTTGTATCTATTCAGAAAAATAAATAAAATGAAAACAGAAAAAAAAATTTATACATACCATGCCCCTTACCCCTCTCTTTCATTGATCACTAGCATTTCAAACTAAATTTATTTTAACATTTGTTCCTTCTATTATTTATTTTTATTCCATATGTTCTACTCGTCTGTTGACAAGGTAGATAAAAGGAGCATCAGACACAAGGTTTTCACAATCACACAGTCTCATTGTGAAAGCTATATCATTGTTCAATCATCATGAAGAAACATGGCTATTGGAACACAGCTCCACATTTTCAGGCAGTTCCCTCCAGCCTCTCTGCTACATCTTGAACAACAAGGTGATATCTACTTAATGCATAAGAATAACCTCCAGGATAACCTCTCGACTCTGTTTGGAATCTCTCAGCCATTGACACTTAGTCTCATTTCACTCTTTCCCCTTTGGTCGAGAAGGTTCTCTCAATCTACAATCAGTAATTCTTAATATTATCACATAATTGCATATTCATCATTTCTTAGAACATTTGCATTGATTTAGAAAAAGAAATAAAAAGAGATCAGAAAAAGAAATAAAACGATAATAGAGAAAAAAGATTATACATACCAGACCCCTTACCCCTTGCTTTCATTTATCACTAGCACTTCAAACTAAATTTATTTTAACATTTGTTCCCCCTATTATTTATTTTTGTTCCATATGCTCTACTCGTCTGTTGATATGGTAGCTGAAAGGAGCATCAGACACAAGGTTTTCACATTCATGGAGTCTCATTGTGAAAGCTATATCATTGTTCAATCATCATCAAGAAACATGGCTACTGGAACACAGCTCTACATTTTCAGGAGTTCCCTCCAGCCTCTCCATTATACCTTGACTAACAAGGTGATATCTATTTAATGTGTAAAAATAGCCTCCAGGATAACCTCTCATCTCTGTTTGGGATCTCTCAGCCATTGACACTTTATTTTTGCCTCATTTCGCTCCTTCCCCTTTTGGTCGAGAAGGTTTTCTCAATCCCTTGATGCCGAGTCTCAGCTCATTCTAGGGTTTCTGTCCCACGTTGCCAGGAAGGTCTGCACCCCTGGGAGTCATGTCCCATGTAGACAGGGTGGCACGCTCTTTTGTTGAAGCTCCCTTGTACGTGACACATTGCTTCATGGCTTCTGTCTTGCGGCTTTCAGAACTCTCTCTGACTGTGGCATTTGACAGTTTGATTATAATATGCCACAGTGTGTTCTTTACAGTTCCCTTTTTCATGATTCAGCGCTCAGCCTCTTACTGCAGTCCTTTCATTGTTTTGTGGAGCTTTGAAAAAGAGGTTTCTGCCATTTCTTGCTGGTTGTTCAAAGCCCTGAAGCATCTCACTCGTCCATTTGTGAGCACAAAATAAGTACGGGTGAGGATTTGCAGGCCACTCCATCATCACTAGTTCAGGTAAAACTACACCAAAGTTCAAATAGCCACCCTTGGGAAGTGATACATTTTGCATTTTGTTTATGTTGGTGATGCATTCCAACTAATTAATTTGCTTTCTGCCCCATCAATGCCCGGATGTCTCAGGACACCAGTTTCAAGCCTGAGGCCAGGATCAGGGTGACAGTCTGTGAGAGCAGCCCACGAGAGGGATGCTAATTGAGCCATCTGCACTCTGAACTGTGACCATGGGCCTGTCGGCAGAAGAGAATGGCCATCTTTAAACAAACCACAGGCTAGGTTTTATAAGTACATCTGTGTGTTAGCTCAGTGTGAAATAGGTCACAAAATTATACATTTTAAACACAGGCACATAGACAGCCTGGCATAAGGCATTTGAGATGCGTGGCTTGTATAGCTAGTTACTGTAAACATGCAAGCTGTGTGGACTCACTCCTGCTGTGCAGTGTTATTCCAACCATCGTCTGTTGACTGTTCAGGAAATTCACTACAGTGGCTGTGGGAGGTTAAGTTAAGAAATGCTCTTAAACATAACTTTCCTGAGGGTTGAGCTCACGGTAAATGGGACGTTTTGACTATGCCATTTTTAGTTGAGGAGCAGCCAGCTGAATCAGGGTGGGTCTTAATCCTGCTACTGGAGGACTCAGAGGGAGAAGCCGCAGGAAGGAGCAGAAGCCAGGAGTCAGCAGGACCCAGAAGAGAAAGAAGACGTCACCATGCACTGCCATGGGACAGAAAAGCCAAGGAAAAAGGATGGCCGGCAGAAGATACCAACCCTGGGAGGAAGTGAGCCTTTCGGCCTCTGAGACTGTCAGCCAACAGCTTCCTGTTGTAAAGTCAGCCCATGGTGTGCTATTTGTCTTAGCAGCCAGGAAAGCAAACAGTGGTAACTTACACACAACTTAAAAAGTCAAGTAATGTTGAAAGGTTTATTTAAAAATCATCAATCCCCTGGTTCTGTTTTTTCTGGCTCTTGTAGCTGTTGCTATTTTTTCTGGGTATTTTACCTCCATATTAAAAAAATACTGTGCATGTACCATTTCCTCTTAAATCTTTACTGTAACTGTCTAGTATAGTATAATATAGTATAATCACAAGTTTTTATTAATTCATATTAAACTTTTAAATTATAATATGTAAATTTTATTCAAGGTGAGCCAAGTAGTGTATATGATAAATTTCCTTTACTATACAACTTTTTGTTTTTCCCAGAGAAGTGATTATCTCTTTTTTTTAAAATTACTTTTCTTTGAAATATTGGCTAAATTTTCTTATATACCCTAAAGCCCTGTAAAACCTCTCTCAGTAAAATGTTAGTCTACCTGTTCCTTTTGCTTGTTTGGCACCTAGCGGCTGTTTTCAGGCCTCTGTCTCCCATCTTCTTTCATAGTATCTCATATCTTGAAGCTCTCTGAAGTTAAGCCAGGCAGATCATATTGTTTCTCAGTTGTCTCTCCCTTGGCTAACTTGCTTACCAATGCTTTATCTCTGTTTGCTTTTCATAAATTAACATCTCAATTTCATTGAAAATAGATCTGTCTCTTATTCTCCTTATTGTTCAGGGTTTTTTTGAAGAAGGAATTGGAATCATCTTGACTCTGGCAACTTGATGCCCTAAGTCCCTGTTTTGGTTTGCTATGGTTGCCAGAATGCACCATAAATAGATTGGCTTTTATAAAGGGGATTTATTTAGGTATAAATTTACAGTTTTTCAGAGGAAAGGCAGCTAGCTTTCATCTGGGGTCCTCTGTTACATGGGAAGGCACATGGTGATGTTTGCTGTCCCTCTCTCCCTGCTTCTGGTTTTAAACGGCTTTCCCTGGGGCATTTCCTTTCTTCATTTCCAAACATCTGGGTCTGCGTTGGCTCTGAGCTACTTCTCTCTCTTCTGACTTCTCCTTTTAAGTCCCCAGCTGCTGAAATTAAACTTGACTCATTGTGGAAGACACTCTCCTTAGCTGATCACGAATGAATTTCATGTGCTGATGATTTAAGTCCACAGCAACAGAACAACTGGGCACCATCACCTGCCCAAGTTTGACACAAGAATCTGTCACAGTCCCTGATGCACTTTCTCCCAGCCTCTGGATATGGACTTTGTATCAGGACATACTTATTGCTGTCCAGATGCAGTGGCAGCAACAGCAGAATTACTTAGGAGGACACAGGAGATAGGAGCCAATCCCTGGGGCTCCCTGCTCCATTCAGAAGAGATGGACCCATCCAGGAACAGTCTATTTCCACAGGCTGCTGAGGCAACTGGAGCCCAAACTAATGATTCCAATGTCTGTTTCAGCTCTACAGAGCTCAAGCCACCCTTCAGGGAACTATTTGCAGTTGTCTTGAAGCATTTTGGAGCTCCCTTTTGTTCACCTTTTTAGCAGGTCAGCATCCATCATGCCCTTGTGTGCACCCCCTTCCCCACCATTATGGTATTCTAGCTGCATGCTCTTGTTTTCTCTTCTTACCTCTATGTTTAACACCTTGGAACCTTAAAAATCTACAACCAGTTACTCAGGATCACAGGGGTCCTAGGTATGATATCTCACTTCATCTTTCTCCTCAAACTCCTAAATCTCTTTCTCCTTAACCTTGCCTTCTCTGTACATAAATATGTTCAGCGCTCCTAATTTTGGAGAAACTTTCTCTAAACTCTGCTAACCTCTCAAGTGACCATCCTTTCTCATTCTTTCCACCAACAAACTTCTCAGGAGAGTGTACACTTGTGACCTTTATCTTCTCGCCTTCTGCTGAGTTACATCATCTTCGGACTTGAGAATCCATTTCCAAGGTCACTAAATGATTTGTTTTCTACATCCATTTCCTTTTCCCAACCAGTGTGATCATCTCTCCTTTTTGAAATGCTTGCTTTGAAATGCTCCATTCAACTAAGCTCAAAGCATTGAACTCATCATTTAGTTTCCTTCTATCTCGTCTCCCATATTCAGTCTTTTTTGTGTTGTTTCTGTATTGTCTTCACCTTTCCCTTGCTTTTCTTTGCATTTTCACCATGCTAGGGTTATTGCTTACACAGGTGATTGTGGCTGATATAAGTACCTCTCCACAGAGGTTCTGGGTCTGTGGCTGGTGAACAGAGAGCGCGTGAGGTAGGTATTGAGTTTGGGCCCGTGGGAGTCATGAACCTGTGCCCCTCCCATGGCTGTGGAGGTCCCAAGGAGAACAGGTGAGAAGGAGCTGGAAGAAAGAATGTGGACGATGAAGAACATGGTCAGGTTGCTAAACCAAAAGTCACTAAGTATGTTAAAAATTCCTCTTCTTTAATGCATCAGTGGCTTTACGTTCCGAGTCAAGAGACTAATTAATCTCTCATTTGTGGGAGAACAAAGAATTGAATAAAACCTACCGTTTAGACATTTGAGAATGGTAGTGAAGATCAGAACCAAATTAAAGCATGCGAATGAGAAGCCCTTACGCTTCAGGGGCCCAGCACTTAAAAACCATGAACAGATCCTTTATAAACACCATGTTTTAAAATAAAGTTTAATTATCATGTAATCTGGGTTAAATGGACTATCTTCTGGAAACTTCTCTGCTGAAAACTTTGACGTCCACCTTAGGAGATATATCTGCCGTCACCCCTACCTCTCACCATGAATTTCAAATGTGGAACATTTAATCAACTTGGTTCTTCTTTTTAATCACTGCTCTAAAAATATTCTTTACAAAAAACCATTGGGTAGATATAAGTAGCAATAGATACAATCAGCCCTTAGCAAACAGACTGTACATCAATAAGTGAATACTTAGCCTGAGCTATTTTCCATGAGAACCATGAAGCATTTCTAATTGAAACTTAACAAGCTGCGACCCAGCAAGCACACTAATCTTCCGCTCTAGAAGGGAGATGTGAGGCAGCTTGCAGACATACAAGCCTTTTAATTGAGCTGGAACAGACTGTCACTGTGCCGTTGTGCGGTGTAATTTTTGTAATTGCCGAGGAGTCATTTATTTCATATTTATTGAAAAATGTAAATGTCGTATTTAGCAGGATGGATATATCTTTGTTCCATCCTGAGGCTTTAATCTTATTAATCATGATAATATATGCTAGCCAGCGTTAGTAATATTTAATAAAAGGTGGGAACGCAGATTTTGTGCTTGTGTTTTAAGGGAACTGATAAAAGTACCTACATACGCAACATTTAAAACTTGGTTGATTTTAAGCTTGCATGAAGCAGTGCAGGAGTTATTACTGGAGGAGGATGGATGGGGCCGCAGTGGAAATCTCACTCATCTGACAGTGACCGGTCTGTGCCAACACTGGGCAAATGGCTAGACAGGGCAGGAAAGATATCAGTCAGATCTTACACTCTGCTGGGGCTTCTGTGCTTGAGTCACCTTTGGGCACTTGCCCTTCACAAGCCTCTGCGGCAGCTGGGCAGAGGCAGCCATCCGGGTTTTACAGAGGAGAACATCGGGCTTGGAGACTGACCCATCTAAGGTGGCACAGGAGGTCCCCACTGAGGGGTATCAGGAATCCCCAATTGTACACACATACAGATGCACACATTTGTGTCTACAGGGCTGGCTGATAACTGGAACACGTCATGACTCCGTCTTCTTGTGTTAGGGGCACTGGCCGGTCTAAGTTCCCTCCCTCCCTGCTTTCCCTGTGTGGGCTGGGGGACTCCTGCGCCAGCCCAGCTGCAGACAACTTTCCACCCATAGCTTACCTGCTAAGTCGGAGGTGAAAGCTAAGGCACATGACCATTCATAAAACGGGTGTAAAGGACTAGTAAAGATAAATGCTTTTTTTCTCTTTTTTTAAAAGATCATCAAGTGTGATTTGAAGTTCTCTAGGGACTTCTGCCAGATATAAGTAATGGACAAATACCGTTTTGAAATTTCTCTAACATAAGAGGGCGAGCAAAGCACACGTCCAAGGCCACCGCTGCCTCTGCTCTTCCTTCCTGCAAGGCTACCCCGCCTGGGGGTTTGCGGGAAGGGCCAACGTGGGGTGCGTCTCCGCAAACATCTTACTCGAAGACCCTGGGAGGGAAGACGTCACACTTTCTGCGTAGCTCCCCGCACCGGCCTTCCCTCTGTCTCCGCCGCACGGGAGGGAAGAGCGGACAGGTGTTTCCGGGGCGTCCGCGAGGCCCCTGTCCCCGCGCGGGGCACGGCAGCCGGGCGCAGGTCCCCGCAAATCGTTCCCAGACGAGTACCGCCTCCCCCGGGAGGGCGCACGGCCGGGAAGGGGAAGGGCGCACGGAGGGAACTTACGTGTCGCCAGACCCTCCTCTGCGGCTCCCAGAAGCCGGGAGGAGCAGGGGCCTTTGCCGGGGCGTCCGGGAGCGGCGCCCCCAGGCCCGTGCCTCCTCTCGTGCCCCCTCTCCGGGCACCCCGCTTCCCCACTCTCCCCCCCACCCCCACCCCGAGCCAGCCCCCATTCCAAGGCTCCGCCGGCTCCCAGGTAATGATTGCCAGCGGGGCCCGCCGGGGACGCGGGGGTGGGCGCCGGGGGTGGGGTCGGTGTGGGGATAAAGGGGTGCAGGCGCGCACGGCGCTCACAGACAGCGCCCGGCTCCGCGCGCCATGCCCGCCCGCGCCCCGCCGCGCCCCCCTCGGCCGCCGCCGCCGCCGCTGCTGCTGCTGCTCGCCCTGGGCGGCCGCCTGCTGCGCGCGGACCCCGGCGACGGCGCGCAGACCTGGCACCGCTTCGCGCGGCCGCCCGCCCCGGAGGCCGCCGGCCTCCTCCACGACACCTTCCCCGACGGCTTCCACTGGGCCGTGGGCAGCGCCGCCTACCAGATCGAGGGCGCCTGGCGGCAGCACGGCAAGGGCGCGTCCATCTGGGACACGTTCACCCACCGGCCCCCGGCCGCCGGGCCGCCGTCGGGCCCCACGCCGCCGCCCCCCGCCACCGGGGACGTGGCCAGCGACAGCTACCACAACGTCTTCCGCGACACCGAGGGGCTGCGCGAGCTCGGGGTCACCCACTACCGCTTCTCCATCGCGTGGGCGCGGGTGCTCCCCAACGGCAGCGCGGGCGCCCCCAACCGCGAGGGGCTGCGCTACTACCGGCGCCTGCTGGAGCGGCTGCGCGAGCTGGGCGTGCGGCCCGTGGCCACCCTCAACCACTGGGACCTGCCCCAGCGCCTGCAGGACGCCTACGGCGGCTGGGCCAACCGCGCCCTGGCCGACCTCTTCGCCGACTTCGCCGAGCTCTGCTTCCGCCACTTCGGCGCCCAGGTCAAGCACTGGATCACCATCGACAACCCGTACGTGGTGGCCTGGCACGGCTACGCCACCGGGCGCCTGGCCCCCGGCGTCCGCGGCGGCCCGCGGCTCGGGTACCTGGCGGCGCACAACCTGCTCCTGGTGAGTGCGGGGCGGGCGCGGGGGAGGGAGGGGCAGGGGCCGTGCCGCCGCCCAGACCTGCCGGGATGCGTTTGGGGGCTCCCGGGTTGGCGCGGCCCGGGGGGCACCGAGCAACTCCGGCGATCCTGCCCGGGCGCCTGGGGTCACCGGTAAATAGGAACCGGTTCTCTGGTGAGCAAACCCGGCTCCTGTCGCTCGGAATTCCTGGAGTGAGGGCGGGAGCGTTCACTCCGCAGCGGAGGGGAGGGGGTGGGGAGGGGGCACCGGGGAAGCAAGTCTGTCGGCAAGCCTTGGCCAGAGCTTGGGGAGATGTCAGGGGTTCAGCCTTCATCCAAGAAGAGCTGTCTGCATGTGGCACAAGCTCAGGTGGCTTCCACTGTGAAGGTGTGAAAATGGCACAGCCTGGAGAAGAGGCTGCCCCGGCTTTGCAGGCTCCTCCAGCACCAAGAGGGGAGAAGAGTTCAGTTGCAGTCGCAAGTGCCGGCAGACAGAGGCCCAGGGGGCCGCTGCATCCTCACCATGCACAGTCCGGAGCATGCCAAACTTAGGAGATGATTAGCCTAACAAAATCAATTTCAACACCCTGTGCAGCAGGCTTCCTCAATTTTGACAGCAGGAAATATTAATATTATGAAATATCAGTAAACTGATAAAGGTGTCTCTCAAATTGTTCACTTCCCCTTTCTCCTGTATTTAGCGTTCACATTTAGGAGCCTGTATTTATAGTGTCAGTTGTTGGCACACTTTAAACAGATTTTTGTATCACAATAAAATGTGATACAAAATCACATTTACAAAATGTGTACACATTTTAATAAAAGTATTTAAACATACGACTTTTGGTACTGTATTTTGGTGAGTTGTAGACCTGTGGGAGAACTATTTTTAAATTTAGAATTAAACCTTATCTTTTTTAACATATTCTAGATCAAGACCACTTCTAAACTTGCCTTTAATCGAATCCTTAGGTCATTGAAACAGCTGTTCTGGGTTATCAGAAGGTTGACAATGCCCGGAGCTGCTGGGCAGCTGCCTGTAAAGCGCCGGCAGGTGCTGTCCAAGTGAGCGCCAGCTGCTGCAGATGGGATGCCAGCTCCCCAAAAGCTGTGAGTCACGGCTGGTCATGAAATCTCAGATTTGTTTGATGAGCAATTCGTGATTTTAGTGATTTTTACATCCACCTAGATCTTCTCATTGGGTGGTTTAGATGATTCATAACTTTTTCACTCTGTGAATCTTTTTGAGGGATCAGAAGACCCTAAAAAGCACCTGTCTATGACTTTAGTAGGAAAACTGTGAGAAGAACTGGCCCAGCTTTTGAAAAAAAATGTAAAAATGATCAGTTTGTTCCAGAACAGAGAAGGGATTCGTGGACCCCCTGGGCTACCTGACAGGCCATTCTAGCAAAAATTACTTAGATTTTAGTAATATGGGTCTTGTTTTTCGAGTGATTATGATAAACTCTGAAGGTATACAAAAGGAATCAATCACTGCTAGAGCAACTCATACAGTCACTTCATGTGTAAGAACGCAAACTTGGACTGCAGGGACTCTCACTTGGGTCCTTTAAATAATCACAAGTTTTGGACTCTTATGCCCCTTGGCTCTCTGATTAATTCCTCTGTTATATTTTTGAATCCTGACATACAAAAAACTTGCCAAACAGTAACCATTCTTCCCAGAAAGTCAGTGGACTTTGAATTCATAAGAAATCAGTAACAGGTGGACGCTTGGTTTTGCTGATGCCGCAAGCAAGATGTTAGTTGCTGTAAAATATTAATTTTGCTTGTGGATTTTTTTGGGTTTGGAATTTAGTCGTTGTAGCTCACGAGTTCGATGCTGTTATCAAAGAAGTTTATCTTAAATTGCTTTTTGTTGTTTGGTGTGTTCTTTCTTGGGTGGGGAGGGGATAGGAATGTTTTGACCTTATCTGAAAATGTCTGCAGATTTTGGTGACAGGACATTTCAGCGGCGCAGAGCCCTGGGGCTTAGGAATTGCTGTGGCATCAAGCACTCTTCCACCCCTCTCTGTGCTTTCATTAACTTAGAAATGGGCTAAAGAGCCCCCCTGGGAGCCTGGAAATTTGAAATACCCTGAAATGCGAGGACATTTGAAATCGTGCCTGTGATCCGGAGGACAGGAAGAAGCCAAATTATGGGGAAGATAATGGGGTAGAGAATGTCCCTGCTCCGAGCATAATGGGGGCCTGAGTGCTCAGTTATGCTTTCCTCATGCTGGGATAAGACCGGACAAAAATTGTGTGTGTGTGTGTGTATGGGAGAGACAGACAAAGAGACAGAGATAGAGACAGAGAGAGAGAGAGGGAGAAAGAGAAGAGAAGGAGGAGGGACACAGAGAGAGAGAGCACGAGTGTGAGAACTGAAAGGCCCCCTGCAGAACTAACACACTGGGCAGCCCAGGGTGGTTGTGGGGTTTGCCTCTCATGGTTGAAGGGGCTGCCAAGTCCCCCAGCTCCTGTGAGAAGGTTCTCGATGTCCCTAAAAACTGGTGCCGAGGCCCACGGCTGGGGATCCAGCGTTGGCAGGGCCTCTTAGCCTTTGCTTGGCCCATGGGTTCTGAGAGGACCAGGGACAAGTTTGAAGACATCTGGCATCCCCACCCCGATTCCTGCAAGTATTTGTGCAGGAAAGAGCTTCGTTTCTTCCATCTGGCCATCCGTGTCCACACGCTGCTCCCGCTTGGCTGGTCAGTCTGCAGTGCGAGGCTCGGCAACCTCTGCCTCCTTCTGAACACACTTCCGCCCTTGGCTCCCAGGACCCCAGTCTCGTCCACTTCTCCTAGCTCGCTGGCTATTCCCTGTTGGTCTCCCCTGGCACCTAAACATTGGCCACCCGCGACCCCCTCTGGGGCCTCTTCTCTGCGGCGTTCACCCTGGATGGTCTCCTGGAGCATGCCTGCATCCCAGCAACCCCGAAGTTTGCATCTCCAGCCAGGACCCTCCCTGCGGCTCCAGATCTGGACAGCACTGCCTTCCCCACTTAGATGTCTAGCAGGCATTGCCACTCAGCACATCCAAAAACAAGCTCCTGCGTCTCCCTTCTCAGTGGGGCAACTCGGTCTTTCGGGCGTCAGGCCCCCAGGCTCCTCTCCTCCCTTTAGACACCTTCCTCCCAGCCCATCACCGATCCCATCGCTCGGCGCCATCGCTCGGCACCTTTGGAAGGGGTCCCAAATCCCACCACTTCTTCCCATTTCTACTGCTACGACTGAGGACTGAGGCGCCGTCCGTCGGACTCTGCGTGGATGACTGGAGGCCCCATGCCCCGTCCTGGACCCGGCAGTGTGCCGAGAAGGCTACTTTCAACGATGTCATTATGTGTGACAAGGCGCTGTCCCTGCTTAGTAAAACCCCACCTGGTTTTCATGAACCAGCTCGCATGCTCCTTTGCTGCTCACCTGAACGCCACCCCTTCTTTCCGTGGAGCCCCACTCCTAGGCTCCCTCCCCTGCTTCCTTTGGTTTAACGATTTCTCTCCTTTGTGCCTCTTCCTGTGAAGCAGCCGTGTTTGTTCCACCTGCTGTCCCCCGCGTTGGCTTCTTGCCCGTGGTAGGTGCCCTTGGTAGGTGCTCCAGAGATGGCTTCTGGCCATCGAACAGCCTGCATCTGTCTTTCTAACTAATGTTCTCCTCTTCAGGGGACAGGGAGCACCAAATCCTGATTAGATATGGAAATCAGTCAACTTAACGGGGCAGAATCTGTCGTTTCAGTGACTGTTTAAAGGTCATCATCTAGTTGAAGACAGTCCTGCAGCGATGAGGCACCATCGCGGAGATGTCGTCAGAGTGAGGGCCAGGAGAAGCCCCGGGCTGGCTGCGGGAGCTTGTCGTGGAAGGGACTCTGCTGCCTAGTTCAGTTTTCATTCCCCAAGGACAAGGGAAAGCAGTTATCACCTAGATGCGTGCTCTAACTACACACAACCTGTGCTTTCAGGGGACACTTTTCTAATTTTCCTCTCATTAAAATGTGTCTGGTATGCAGTTAGAATTATCCACTGGGCTGAAAGTTGATGTTCTTAATCGAATTCCATAATGTCTTTAATCAGAAATAGTTGAAATATCTCCCAAATAACTTGCCTCACTCCTCTTTGAAAATCTAATTGAACACGGTGTTTTTTGTAGGTTATGGGCAAGTCCAAGAGAGAAAAAATAAGGCCCCGCTGTCAGCACGGGGGTCGCGGCCAGGCAGGGGGGGCAGGTGATCTCAGTTGTCTGTGGGGTCTGTTTCTGCCCCACCCTGCCTGAGGGGCCCCCTGGCCGCAGAGGGAGGTGGGGGGATGCACTTGGCCTCTAGGCCAAGGTCCACCGTCGTCCCGCCTTCCCCTCCCCAGGGCCCTTCTCTTTGGAGGCCTCCTCACCTGGACCCCTCCCTGCAGCTCCTTCCCTACTCTGTGCTCAGCTTCTTTGTTGGACCCTGCATTGCCCCAGCGCCTGCTGTGCCTTGCCCAGTGCCCCGGCAGAGGGGGCTGGGGGTGAGGGGGCAATGGAGCCTCTCACTCTGGGCTCAGCACCCCCTCCCTGAAAGCACCTGACATCAGACATAGCTCGGATCCTGCTTGTCTTCCTGCTCTGACCTTCTCACCCACGTGGCACCGAGAGGCTGCGTCCTCCTCCTCACCCTCTTTGGGCTGTGGGGGGAGCCTGGCCCCGTGCACCCCTTCCCGGGCAGGGGCTACTTTGCAGAGTCTCTCGCCCTGTCAGGGGACACAGGTCTCCTCTCTGACTCTGCAGGCAAGCCCCTGGCTTTGGAGGGGTCTGGGGTGTTGTGGGCAGGGGTCTGGGGTGGTGAATATGCTCACGCTGCCATAGAAACGGGATAAAACAGGACCTGTCCTCACATCACTTACAGATCAGTCAGCCTGGGATGGGGCACCGAGAAGGGGGTACTGGGTAGATGTGCAGACTGGATCGGGGGCTGGCATGCTTTTTCTGGAAGGGGCTCATTTTGGCTGTTTTGGCCGGGCAGTGGCCGTTGCAACTACTCAGTTCATCCTGCAGCTGAGAGCGGCCCTGGGAATGTGTCCCTGATGGCACAGCTGTGGTCCAGGACAGCCTTCTCAGCCAGGCAGGGACTGGCAGGGTGCGCGCCAGCATGGAGGGGAGCCCTGACTTACTAAACACAGGCTGCACAGAGGCAGGACGGCACCAAGCTGTCCCCAGGCAGCCGGGCCTCAGGGTGGCCAGGAGGTCCAACACTCCAATAAAAGGGGTTCCAGGAAGAGAGCCTGGAGCAGTGGAGTGCTGTGTGCTGACCCCTGGGCCAAGCAGAATTCACACTCTTGTGTAGTTTTTTCCTATGCACAGTCCAACTTACTTTGGCCAGTGGAACAGTACTTATCACATACTTGAGTAGATGACACTGGAACTTTTCTTCTTGGATTGCTCTGTCTAAAAGACTAGCTTCCGTGCTGGGACCAGGCTACTGGAGGACGAAGGACTTTGGAGGATCAAAGACTGCCGGGGACATTGCAGCCCTTGCTGGACTTGCAGAAAAATGCAGATGTGAATGAGCATAAGAACCGCCCAGCTGAGCCCAGCCAACCCACAGGCTACTGAGAAATAAGACATCCCTGTTGTTTCAGGGTCTGGCCTTGGGGCAGTTTGCTTTATAAAAATGAAAAACTGAAACACAGAGAAAAGAAATTATGAAGTAGTCCAGGAAAATTCCCTAGAGTTGACGGACATGAATTTCCAGATGGAATGGGAAGGATGGGTGGAGTTGTCACAGAATATACCTGCTGCAGTGGTGGAGGGTCCCTCTTCCTGGGCACCCAGCTCCTCTTAGTGGGCTGTGGATTGGAAAATGGCTCAGGTCTGGGAGCTGAGGAAGGAATATGGCTTTCTATTTTGTCTGCTCTCTGAACCATCTCTACCTCCCTGCAGGTCTTGGCGGTGTCGGTTGTTATGGCAGCTGTGACCTGGTGTCCGCTAGTTACTTCAAGACCCTGCCATCTCCATGGAGGGTGGCAGGGCCTGCAGAGCAGCAGATGCTGTTCTCCTGGGGCATTCCTCATGGAATGGTGAATGGTGTGTCCTCTAGGCCTTCTCATGGAGACAATCCTTGGTGCCACTTGTGGCCTCACATATCGTTCCAAAGTGCTGACTTCCCTCAGACTTTTTGTTTCTTCTTCTGTCAGCCATCAGAGCCACTCCAGTATTTCCTCCTCACTCAGCCTTGGCCATGGCCTTCTTTGGGCCTCTGAGAACCTCCCCAGCAGCTCATTTGCCCACCCCCTGGGATTCTTGCTGGGCTGTTAAATCCTATACCTAAGAGGACATGTCCCCAGGCCATGAATTCTTGCTTAGCAAGTCTTATGTTCAACCCCCTTGGTCAAGTGCCCTCAAAGTTCAATCCCAGTTGCTTCCCACCTCCTTCCCCAGGCTCTTGCTAGCACATGCTAATTCTTGAAGCTACTTTGGGGTATGATTTCTTTCCCTCTTTATTATACTCCGACCCATTCTCCTTTAAGACCCTGGTTAGTGGCCTCTTGGCTCCTGAGGGTCAGCTGTAGTTATGCAGGGGAGGCGTCTCCCCAGCACAGGGCAGACTGTCTCCCCCAGGGAAGGGGGGGCCCTTCTGCCAGCTTCCAGGGGTCACAGGTGTCTGAAGAGTCACCTCCTCAGGTTTGGTCACATGGGAGGAGCCGCTGAGAAACATGAGCTCAGGGCCATGAGGTGGTGGAGTCAAAGGGGCAGCAATGGGTGCCATGAGCCCTTCTGCTCCTCCCGACACAGACGTGGCCAGGCATGGTCACAGCCACCACGAAGGCCACCGGGGAATGCCATCCCAGAGCAACAGACAAAGAGTGTTTCAACCTAGAATTCGATGTTTAGCTACACTGTCAATCAAGCATGGGAGTGGACTAAGGAGCAAGGGAAAAAACAAAGTGATTATTAACTTCAGGGAAAACAAAAATAAGAGAAAAAAGCACAGTCTTGATTGCTGCTTTACAATGCCCATCTGTGAATTATGGTCATGTTGGCAGAATAACATTCACACTGACTACTAGTTAAACCAACAGTTGTTGAATAAATAAATTGACTGTGTAAGGAGCTAAATCCTTGTCTACTGTAAAGGGAAGTCAATGGATGCTGTCCAAAGCTGATGACTCAAAGCACATATTATTTGGGAAGAATGGAGATTGTAAATTCCAAAAGAAAATGTCATAAAAGTTGAAAGTATTTGCCTCTGGGGGGAAGAACTGGGGTGATTGCAGGGAGGAGTGGGGCAGGGCACTGTGATTTTTCTTATAAAGTTGTTTAGAACTATGTACTTAACTTTAAACTGCAAACATGTATCACTTTTATAAAAAGTAAAAATAAAAAAGAAATAATTTTTTTACCATCACTTTAAAAATTAAATCTCGCTGGTAATAGTGCATATTTGTCACATTCCAGCTTATATATCCACCAAAAGTGCCCTTTACCCCTGGTAACCTCTAATCTGCTTTCTGCTATTTCTATTTCACATTGCTGTTTCTAGACAGCTCTTATAAGTGACGTCTTACAATATTTGTCCTTATGTGCCTGGCTTATTTCACTGTGAGTCATGTTTGCAGGGTTCTTCCATGTTGCAGCATGGCTCAAAACTTCTTTCTTAGGGACGAATACTGGGCCGCCGCGTGTGTTGGGCACGTTTTGCTAATCCATTCATTTGCTGATGGACACTTGGGTTGTTTCCACGTTTTGGTGATTGTGAATAATGTTGCTATAAAAGTTAGTGTACAAGTGTTGGTTTGAGATCCTGTTTTCACTTTCTGAGGGAAATACCTAGAAATGGAATTGCTGGGTCATACGGTAATTCCATATTTAACTTTTGAGAAACTGCCATATTGCTTTTGACAGTGGCTGCATCGTTTTACATTTCCACCAAGAATGCACTAGAATGCCGGTTTCTCCACATCCTCTCCAGCCTTGTTACTTCCCATTTTTTAAACAATAGCCATGCTTATGGATGTGGAGTGGGTCTCCTTGTGGTTTTTATGTGCATTTTCTCATGGCCAAGGATGTTGAGCATCTTTTCATGTGCTTATTGGCCATCTGTTGATCTTCTTTGGAGAAATGTCTGTATAAGACCTTTGCCCGTTTTTAAATTTCTTTGTTGTTGTTGTGTTCTAAAAGGATATTAAGCCTTTATCTGATATATGGTTTGCAAGTATTTTCTCCCATTCTGTAGGTTGCCTTTTCACTTTCTTAATTATGTCCTTTGATTTACAAAAGTTTTTCATTTTGATTAAGCCAAATTTATCTATTGTTTTTATTGTTGTTTGTGCTTTTGGTATCATATCTACAAATCCCTTACCAAATCCCAAGTCATGAAGTGTTACCCCTGTGCTGTCTTCTAGAAGTTTTATCACTTCAGCTGTTATACCTAGGCCCTTGATCCATTTTGAAGTAATTTTTACATTTATATATCATGTGAGACATGCGGTCTAACTGCCTTGCTGTAAGTTTTCCCAGCACCATTTGTGGATGAGACTATTGTGTCCCCATTGTATGTACTTTGTGCCCTCATTGAAAATCAACTGGCCGTAGATATGTGGGTCTATTTCTGAACTTTCGATTCTATTCCATTGGTCATTATGTTTATCTTTATGCAAATTCCATACTGTTTTGAGTACTGTAGTTTTGTACATTTTGAAATCAGGAAGTATAAGTTCTTCGATTTTGTTCTTTTGGCAAGTTAGGGCCCCTTGCAGTTTCCTATGTATTTGAGGGTCATCATTTCCATTTCTGGAAAATGTTGAGCTCTTTTTGAATCAAGCTTTTTAGACATCTGAAAAATTACTGTCTGTGGGATTCCATCCTTTTGTGGATAAGCATCTTGAAAGGGCTAGGAGTAGACGCTGCGATATTGTTAGTGACTCTCTCCTGGCTGGAAGCGCCCGTTAATCAATGTTTCCTATGTCTATCAATGTGCAACACTTAATAAACAGCCAGTGAATTTCTGTTGGAAGAATCATCTGAAGGTATAAGGTAGGGTTATTCAAGCAGCCAGAGCTCTATCTGGTCTGTAAGCCAACCTGGATAAAGGAATGGGGCATCAGGGCATCAGTCATCAAGATGACTGCATTGTCGGCTGCGATGGGTGGAGGAGTGCCGCCGGTGCAGTGGGCACAGGAGGCTGTAACCCAGAGAGAAAGGGAGGAGAAGGGAGCTGCATGGACTCACGGAGCCCTGGAGAGGTCCCGGGGCTGCATGGACTTGCGGAGCCCCAGAGAGGTCCCGGGGCTGCGTGGACTCACGGAGCCCTGGAGAGGTCCCGGGGCTGCGTGGACTCGCGGAGCCCCGGAGAGGTCCCGGGGCTGGCCAGCGCCACGAGAGGAGGACAGCAGGGTTGGTACTTGGAAGTGTCCACAGAGAAGTGGAAAGCCCTCTAACGCTCCATCCCCACTCCTGCTGTGGAGCCCTCCCTCCACATCGCTGCTGGAAATGGGAGGTCTGCTTTCGGGAGGAACTGAAATATGGAGGAAAGGAACATCGGGGCACCTCCCTGATAGAAGGAGGAAAGAATTTCCCTCTCAGAAGACCCCAAAGGGCTCCAACGCAAGGGCCCACCCACGATGGGGGGGCGTGTCCCCTAATGAGTGACAGGCTTCCTAACGAGTCAACGTGGGCTGCTTCTTGCTCCCCATAAGATGGTCTCATGATAAACAGCTTCCAGCCACTTTTTAGTACCTTTTCTTAACCATGATTGGACAATAAAGCATAAAAAGATTTCAAGGAAAGTTCCCAGCGTAAAAGAGACAGAAGAAAATAAAACAGAAAACAAACCAAGGAACGAGATCATGTTGGAAATTAAGCACACACAAGTGAAAAAGAAACAGGGAGTATGAAAACTGTTTTGAGTATGAATAGTAAAATAAAATGTTTGGTGGAAAGAGTGAAAGGTAAAGTAAAAGCAGTGCTCCATGTTAGAACAAAATGACAAAGAAATGGAAAATATCAAAGAAAGAGAGAGAGGATCAGGCACAGAAGTCCATCAGACTAGCACAAATTCGAGTTCCATACAAGAGAATGGGGAAGCCGGTCTCCAGGGTGCAAGCAAAGACGTGCTGCCTTGAACCCCCAGGACTGATGCACAGGAGCCTTCAGCTTTAAAGAACTGCAGAGGTCCTAGCCCGGAGAGGTATAACAATAATAAATTCATATCCAGGCACATGGTTGTAAAACCTTAAGACGTCTGCAATAGAGAAAACATTTTAAGACTTCCAGAGGAGAATGAAAGGGCACATAGCAAGGATCGAGACTCGGAATGCTTCTGGGCTTCACGTCAGCAACACTGCACATTAAAAGCAAAAGAGCGATGTGCTGTCTTCTAGTGGAAGACGCGTACCTGCAAAATTACAGAGTGAAGAAAGAGGAAGACGTGGGATCCAGTCCACAAAAGAGAAAGAAAAACCGTGTGTGAGAGAAGCTCTGGGCAGTACCAAGTTCAGATTGGCAAAGAGGATGGAAGATTCTAGCAGAGAAGGGGGGCCGCTAAGTGAGAAAGTAGATTCAAGAGAATGGATGGAGTGGTAGGAAAC
>PVIY010032189.1:0-29206 GCA_004026745.1 Myrmecophaga tridactyla
TTTGAAACTGTAATGAGATCATCTCCCTGGATGATGTGATTTAGTCAAGAGTGGTTGTTAAATTGGATTAGGTGAGACATGTCTCCACCCATTTGAGTGGGTCTTGATTAGTTTCTGAAGTCCTATAAAAGAGGAAACATTTTGGAGAGAGAGATTCAGAGAGAGTGACACTACGAAGTAGAGAGTCCACCAGCCAGCGGCCTTTGGAGATAAAGAAGGAAGATGCCTCCCGGGGAGCTTCACAAAACAAGAAGCCAGGAGAAGACACTAGCAGATGACACCGTATTTGCCATGTGCCCTTCCAGCTGAGAGAGAAGCCCTGACTGTGTTCGCCTTGTGCCTTCTCACTTGAGAGAGAAACCCTGAACTTCATCGGCCTTCTTGAACCAAGGTATCTTTGCCTGGATGCCTTTGATTGGACATTTCTTTAGACTTGTTTTAATTGGGACATTTTCTGGGCCTTAGAACTGTAAATTAGCAACTCATTAAATTCTCCCTTTTAAAAGCCATTCCGTTTCTGGTATATTGCATTCCGGCAGCTAGCAAACTAGAACACCCCCCTATATTTATTATCCTGGAATCTGTACTTCTTCATGCTCCTCTGAAGGTTACAACTTTAATTGCCATATTCCTGGAAATACGGTAGGTCAATTTAGCCCAGACTTTGCCAAACATATGAGAAATCCCAGTCCTTTCATAAAATGATTTCTTCAAGGATTATTTAAATTTGCATTGTTGCTTATAGTGAAATCAGTTACCTGCCCCCCAAAAGTCTCCTGCCCTTTCATAATTTATCTTAGCAAACTCCTCTAATGTCTCATACTGGACCATCATATATAATTAGGCATCCTTAATGTTCATGAATTCTGGAGCAGAGTCATCACTTCACTAAAAATAATCCGCGCTGTGGTTTGTGAAGCAGTGCCAATGGAAGTGCAGGTGGATGGAATTCCCTCACGTAATCTGCTCACCGTGTGATAGAAATCACTGTATTAGGGGATCATCAAGGCTCTGGTGAAAATCATAAAGTCACCCAAGACCTTCATAGGACAACTGGTACTTCCTGTCTCACATTTGCCTCAATAGGCAAAATCATGCCAAAAAAAAAACAAAACCTATCTTCACCTGAGTTGGAAAAATCATTGGGATGATGCATCAAGGAAAAAAAAAATCTAATGGGAATAGAACCCTGGAACAAAGCCTGAGTCCTTGATACAGTACAAAATGAAAACATTGGGAATTTTCCTTGCTGATATTTGTATACCTATTTGCTCAGTTGATATCCACAGTGATTTTACCTGACGTTTATTGAATACTTAATGCACACGTATAGTTTAACTCTTCCAATCTGCACAATAGGGCTGATGGGGTAAGAATTATTATTACCCCATTTTATGGGAGCACAGAGAAAGTCAATTGCCCACCGTGACACAGCCAGTAGGTGGTAGCACCTACATCTGATTTCAGGCTATATGGACATATGTGCCTAAACATCCTATTCTGCCTCTTCAATATATTGGAAAAATCAATGATATGCTGGATTCTAAATCTCAGGAACTGGGGAAATAACACTAAGTTAGTTAGAGGAAATGCCTTCATCTTAAGTTTTATTTATTTGCTGTTTAAAAGAAGCAGTTCTATCTAACCAGTTTTCAGATAGAACAAGTGCCTTATCTGAGGGTAGGATTAATATATAAAGATAGTATGGCTTTGGAATGAGAAAGACTCGTGCAAATTGTTTCTCAGGTATCTAGTCAAATTGTCCTGAGGAAGGTACATTGCATCTCCAAGCCCAGTTTTGTTTTCTTTTGTTTTTCATCTGTAAAACAGGGATACAGGGTTGGCATGACACAGAGCTCCTCTCCAAGCAAGGGCTGACGATATGATGGCCAATGTGTTATTTTTGTCACCAGTGCGTATCTTGTCTTATATATAAAAAAACAAATTTGCTCAGCTTTAAAGGGATCCTAAGTTATTCTGTGTGTCTTCATGCTATCACTCATGAAAACATATAGTTAAAATTATTGATGTTCACAATTGTCACAATGCCTTTAAGAAAATATTAACTTTGTCACCATGCTATTTCCATTTCAAAGAAAATCATAAAGGAGCCTCAAGTCTTGAAGATTAAATACAATGTACTTGAGACATTGTTTTAACACTTAAAGTTTCTCCTAGAGATTTTGCTAGGTATTTTTTAACTTACCATGAACCTTCAACTAATGAATTTTGGAGAAAGAAAAACTAAAGCAAAGAAAAAGAAAGTGGCAAAGACCAATTCCTTGGTAGATTGCTGCAGATTAAAATTCAGATATATTTTTTAAAGATTTTTTAATCTTTTTTGATGTCAGAAATTAGTGAAGGTGGTTATAAAAACACACCAATTCATGTCAAACCACATTTTTGCATACTTTTGGAAACTTAATGGTGATAATTCATGTGTCTAGTTACAATGTGTTTCTCTTCCACGCTCTTGACTAGTGCATATAGCACTGCTCTTTAATTGAATTTTCTCATTAGTTGTGATGAACTAAAAACAACACATTATTCATTCTGTGAGCCCAACAAAGACCTACAGAAATTTCCAAGACCTTGTAAAATTTTCTTCCTGTAAAACTTGGACTCTGAATGGTCAGCAAAAAAAGCAAAACCATTCAATCTGCAGTGAGATCTTAGGTTCCCCAACCTCAGCTTATTATTTTTTAGGGGATGGATGGGTTCTACTAAAAGTGTCAGCTCACAAGCAATCACCCTGGGCCTTGCAAGTCTGATCTAAAGGACTTTCTATTTTGGAAGTTCACCTTCAATACCACTGTTCCAAAATAGGGGTCCATGGAGACAGCAAAAATGTACTGGGAAAAGAAATAAGTAGCACTGGTTTTCTTCTCTTTGCTATGTAAAACTAACTGTGTTGTTCTTGGTTGAGTTATCACAAATACACAAATTATATCCCAGGATTAACCCATGAACACATTCAGAATTAGCATCTTCACTACTTGTCTATTTGCCATGATGACCTAGTTACCTACTTAAGATTATAAAACTCTGCAAATTTAGTGATTTCTTCCAATCAGTACATTAATTCCAAAGTGATCATTGAAATTCCATTCCCAAATGGGATTTTTCCATTAGCACTAGATTATCTATTTTTTCCCCAAGATATGTGAAGGGTTAGGATATATTTTCCCAATGCTTCAACTGCTTATTCCTTAGCA
This sequence comes from Myrmecophaga tridactyla, assembly GCA_004026745.1. Classification (NCBI taxonomy): domain Eukaryota; kingdom Metazoa; phylum Chordata; class Mammalia; order Pilosa; family Myrmecophagidae; genus Myrmecophaga; species Myrmecophaga tridactyla. Next base: position 3,216 of record PVIY010032189.1, read on the forward strand.
ATTTGTGTTAGGGTAGAGGGACTATAATCTTTCAAAAATAAAATTACAAATGTAATGACTATTTTTAAATGATGTTGCTGGTTTTTGTAGCACTTGTGCCTAATAATCAGCCAAGATTCAAAAAATGATATGGTTGTTGGAGAAGCTGGATGACATAGTGGTAAAAGAATATGCTTTGATTTAGACAGATGTGAGTTCAACTTCCTATGCTAGGTAATCTGGTCAAATATTCACATTCTTAAATCTCCAGTTCCTTATGTATTATGGAGAGTCTTACTGCTTCCATAGGGTTTGCTGTTGGAGTTAACAGAGATTATTTACCCACAATATCCGGTTCATAGTAAGAACTCGATAGATGACAACGATCTCATGTATACGGCCATTAGGGAAACGAGTGAGCAAGCTGCGGGCAGACTTCTGGTGGACCCCTTCCTGCCTCGTGCCTCTTCCCCCAGTGCTTCATAATTGAATCCATCAAGATCTCTGCACACTGGGTGTCTCATTACCAGAATTGTACGCCTGGTTCTGGGTCAGCAGAGAAGCCCACTGGCATTTAGGAGTGTGTGGAGAGGCTGCTCAGCATCTGCCTGCTGTGTTACCAGAGTCCAGATGGTCCTATTTTACTGTCAACAACATAAGCACTTGATGTCATTGCTTCTTCTCTCTTCACGGACCTGACTTCCTCTCTTCCCTACAAATGCAAGAAATGAAACAACAATAAGTTCAAAATCAAACCCAAAGTCAAAGCATGCAGACTTATCTGAGTTAAACCTGATGAGATTTCTCCCATGGACCACATCTGATATAACGACCCGAGGAGCTATTGGCTGACTATTGCTCATTGTGCAGCTATGTGCTTGTGCACAGTCACCACTCCACATCCAGCATATTATCATTTATTTCATTGTTCTATAAAGTGCTCAGAGATGCAGAGTAGGGAAAACACCAAGGCACTCTGGTGCAATTCAATTTCGTCAAATATCCGACATCCACATCGTGTAAATGGAACACAAGGAACGAATCTGATCCAAGTGCCTACTGGTGTAATTGACTCTACAGAGCCAGCCTGTGTCATTAGTCCCATAAACAGTTACATTTACAACAATAAAACTGAAAAGCATGGAAATTAAAAGCTGTTAGGATTTTCTCTGGTGTGTGTTTATCTGTGGAGAAGTATGTACACTCTCTAACCAAATTTTTAATCTCTTTAGTAAACTAGCATCATAGTAACCTGTGTCAGCAAAGCCTTCCATATCAAATTTGTGATAGGTGAAATGAGAATAGAATAAAATGAATGATGTAGTAACTTAATTATCCAGCACATGAATTCAGTACAAATTTCATGGCATGACATCCAATTTCTGGACAGTAACAAAAGCACTATATTTGGCAACTAGATGTTATTTAGGGGAATAATGTAAATAATATATTCATTGTCATACCGAATTATGAAGCTTGAATGATTGTTAGCCTGAACGGTCAATCTGTGGTTTCTTAATAGCATTTCTCCTTAGTGACTGTGCTACTTGATGGACAATTGCCCCCCCCCAATAATGTTCAGTTGATTAGCCAGACCCTGTCAAACAAGCAGTCTGTAGAAGAGACCTTTTTTCTCACCACTCCCACCTCTCTCCCCCTTCAAATGAAGTTCTGAACATTTATTCTGTGCATTCTCATGTCAACAATAAAGTAATAGAGTGTTTTTCCATCTCTGGTGATATGCTGTAGGATCTCTTAACCAACAATTAAGAGAATATATTGTAAGGATAAAGAACAGAGTTTAGGGTTTATTATAATTCTCTTTAAGGGGTGTTTCTATGCATTGACCATAGGTGAATCAATCGATTTTTCTGTCTGAAAATGATCAGGCTTTGTAAAGGTGGCTTTAATTGGAGAGGTACTGCTTACAGAGAAAGAGGATTTATGGGTTTTGATGGCATTAAATAGCACCATTCCTCACAGGTTACAGTTTGTGGCAGGATGTGATTTGACATTTGCAAAGATATAAGATTTTGGCATTTCAGGTCTCCATGCAGTAGGCTGCTTAGAGAGACTTTAGGATTGATCAAAAACTCCCTGTATTCCAAACTGGGAGTTGTAGTTTAATGCACATATAGAGAAAGGAAGGATGATGAATGCAAGGTGTGTTCTCACTGTTTTAATTCTGTTTTTCCTGAAAGGGAATACTAAACTCATTAGTTTTCTGTTATTTCATAAGAACTTTCTACCTCTAACATAGAGAACCATTCTTGCAAACACAATAGTCAACTACTGAGTTGCAAGAAGAAAAGGAAAGAACAAACTTCACTGTTGTTCAAAGACAAGACTCCAACTTTCTTCACATTTCCTGGAATTTTTACTGCTAAATATTTTCTTAAACCAAAGTTATATGATAAGTGTGTCAATATATCTGAACATGCAACCTGACAATCTCTCACTTATAATTGCATACATTTACATTGGCTAAAACCAAATATAATTAGAAAATGATTATAAAGAAATGCTATAAAAACCTAAATGACTTCTGAGATCCATGTGTTATGTTCACATTGGTTTTCAAATCCCAACATTGTAAAGATAAGTGAGTTTGTGGCTTTCTATATCTTCCCTAATTCTTAACAATATCCACATATATTTAAATCACTGAAGGAACTACCAAACTGGCTTAGATTTAAAGACTGAAAATTATAAATAATAGACAATAGTGTTGCCTGTTGAAACCTTTTGACTCTATTCACTGATTAGTTTCCATGAAATTGGACAAAATTTTCTCTCATATTAGACCCCTCACTGGGAAATGTTAGTAACAAATAATTAACAGTTTACAATCCACAAGCTTTTTTTTCACATTTATCCTACAGAACAATAGAAACTCGTATCTAAAATGTACCTCTAACAAGTATTTTGAACAATTTTCTATTACTCGGAACTAAACTGGTTACGTATCCAGGTTGGCAGAGGAAATACTTCCTTACGGTTGTCAGCTTCATGTCTCTAATATCCACTCATGGAATTTAAACTTGGTACGTGATGAGAAGGGAGAAGCAATTATGATAAACAAGCGAAAGGCAGCAACATTATTTAGAAGCAAAATATGCTGAGTTAAAAAAAAAAAATGAAAGCAGTCCCAAGGTTGACAAGACCTTGGAAAAAGGAATATTTCAGAATTGTAGAATATAGAATTCTACAATGTTTTTCATTCTTGTGGGCACGAAAGCCAGTGAACCAAAAACACAGGTCAGTTTTAACGAGAAGTTCTGCACCACCCAACTTTTCCTTGCTCAGTGTATCTTCAAATCATTAAATGGTAATAAGAAAAAAAAAACACATACTTGCCAATGAAGGACTCTTAACTCTAGCACTGCAACACAGTGTCCATCTAGATGGAAACTGAAAGATAATCTGAGGAGGAGGATGGCAGATGTATACAGCTGACCAAAGATGTGCTCATGAGGGTTTGGGTTATATGGAAAGCATTACCTAGACCTGTGAGCTCCGAGCCTCTGGTTATATTATAGGAGTATCTTCCCTTCCGTTTTGTGAAACAGTACTAATAAATTCAGTAATTGCAACTTCAGGTTGGTTCACTTGTTCTGCCCTCTGGCATGGTAGCCTACAATCAACTTTAGTCTGGAAGAGATTGGAGTTCTTTCTCTCTGAGTTGGCTTCAGATTGTAATCATTTAAATAACAATTAGCAATGGCCATCGGGGATGTGAGAATAGAACCAGAAGTAAATGAGAGTCTTTGGGGGAAAGTAAAGTAGAAAAGCAAGTGGTGTTATGTACCAGTCTCCATGCTTGCATACATTATTGCACTTTTGCATATGTTGCTAAATAAAATTCTCAGACCAATTGTCTGATAAAGTTGTTATTCCTTCATTTTTGGGTGTGGAAAGAAGCCCAATATAGTATAATAAAATAACTTAGTTGACCTTTGTCCCTAGCTTCTGGAAAAGCAACCTCTGAACCTCTGAATCTTTGGAGTATCTGTGATAGGAGAGACTTCTGGTCATTGTGGGCACAGGAGCACAGCTGATAGATACAGCTTGGGTCCAGCCATACATGAAGTTATACTGGAGTCTGGCCATACCAGAAAGATGAACCAGATAATTAGAGTGTTGGGATTTTGTACCACTTCAAATCAGCCTACTTATCAACCTCTGTTGGTGGAGAAGCAAGGATGTTCCAGTTTGATTTCAACCCTGAAGACATTGATTCTATCAATGATGTCTATGTAGTGAGACCCCATATAAATTCAGAGCACTGAACACAAGAGCTTCCATGATTGAGAAAGTGGATCTCTGTGCTGGGAGAGTGATGTGTTATGACTCTACAAGAAAGGACAGAAACTTGCATTTGAAACCCTCTCAGACCTCACCCTATGTGTCTTATTTTGGCTTCTTCTTTTTATATCCTTTTACTATAATAAAACCATAATCATATAATCATAGGTATAGTGCTTCCAGTGAGTTCTGTGAGTCAGTCTTGCAAACTATTAAACCCAAGAGGGTGGTGGGAAACCTCAAAGTTGTAGTCAGTTTGTCAGAAGTGTGGGTGGCCTCGGCCCAAGCTTTTAAAAGGATTAACCTGGTAGAGGAACACGGTAAACCTACAGGCGCTCCCCTAACTCTGGGTCCAGTCAGGGTTGAAGTGATTGAGTTACTGCAGTCTTTGCCGTTGGTGTCAGAAGCTGTAGTAGAAGTTGCAGAAGTTCTTAATAAACTTTATACTCAATTTCTAAGTAACTGTCAAAGTTCACAAAGCAGGGAAGTGGAGAACCCAGAACTGAACCCACATCTTACTGATTCTAAATTCCATTAAACCTCCCTAGGGAAAAGGTTATATTTTTAGCTCATTAGGGTAAAGGTTATATTCATTCCTTTGTTTAAACTAAACTTTCCATCTGGTATCAGTTTCCTTCTTCCTAGGGACTCTTTAAATTTCCTTTTAATTTTGGTCTTCTGATGATAATCCTTCAGCTTTTGTATGTCTTAACAGGTCTTAAGTATGCTTTGTTTTTGAAAGATATAATCAGTGGGTATAGAATTTATTTCTCTTTTCTTTCCACACTTTGTTTTTCTACTACTTATTTACTCGCATCATTTCCAAGGAGAAATCTGCCATCATTGTTATTTCTGTTCTTATGAAGTTGAAGTGGCTGTTTTTTTCTGGTTGCTTTTATAGTTTTCTGTTTATCACTGATTTTGAGAAGTTTAATTATGATATCACTTGGTATAATTTCTTCATGTTTCTTCTGCTTGTGATCCACTGAGCAACTTAGATCTGTGAATTCATAATTTTCATCATCTTTAGAAAATGTTCTTCCATTGTTTCTTCAGATATTTCTTTAGTCTCCTTACCTTTTCTCCAATTCTCATCTTTAGGGATCGCCAATTAAGCTTTATATTAAGTTGTATATTAAGTTGCTTGAAGTTGTCCCTCAGCTCACTAATGCACTTTTACATTTTTAAAATTCTTTTTTCTCTTATTATTTCCTTTTGTACTGTTTCTATTACTATGTCTTTGAATTCACTAATCGTTTCTTCTATGGTGTCTGATCTGTTGTTAATACTTTCCAATATATTTTTAAATCTCAATCATTATAGTTTTCACTTCTAGAAATTGTATTTGAATCTGTTAGTTTTTCCTACTTCTACTTAATCTGCTGAACACAAGGAAAACAGAATAGTGCTGTATGTTCTACTCTGTTCCTTCTAACATCTGTTTCAGTTTTTGGTCACTTTCAGTTGATTGATTTTTCTCTTCATTTTGGTCATATTTTCTTGATTCTTTGTATAACTGATAATAATCCTTGTGAACTTTACCTTCTTTGGTGTTGAATATGAATATTTTGTTTTTCTATAAAATTCTCAAACTTTGCTCTGGTATGCAGTTGAGTTACTTAATCCACATAATTGCTAAGAGAGAAAATCTTAATGGAAAAGAGATTTATAATCAATGGGAAATGAATTATAATGTTAGATAATAATAAGTAAATTTGTTTATCACTTAGCAGTTTGATATGATCCATTTTAAATTTTCACAAAATAGATCCATTTCTCAACTAGAATTCTAGGTACCTCAACTATAGATAACAGAATTTTTGGAAAAGCTGTAGAATCATTTTAATATACACCATGAATACTGAAGCCTCATTAAGTCTTAAGAATACTGCTTTCTATACATACCTATTAATAAATGGAGACCACTAAAAAGAGTCCCTCTACATTTCTGGTGCTATAGGGCAGATACCCATAGACTCTTAGCTAAGGTTCATTAAAATCCAGTGACTGAATAGCCTGACATGTAAGTCAAATGTATTTAAATAGTTAAGATAAAAAAAGAAGCAGCGTGGTTTTTTTTGGTATTTTTTCTTTTGGTCTTTGAAGACATGAATACAGTCATAATTTAAAGACAAATTAGAAACTACAAACAAAATGTATCCTTAAGCAGTATCCTATTTGTTTCTGCTTTCAGAATATTGCTTGTACAACAGTAATCTTTTAGTACTACTGTCTCTTTCTTGTTGTATTACTTCATCTTTTCTAGGTAAAGAAAATCTCCATGGGATGGGACGCACTGGCTATTTTACTCTACTTATAACAGGGCAGATACGCACTGGCAAAGCAAGTCTCCCCAGTGTGCCATGCTTTGTGTAAAGAAAGTTTGGCTGCAGTGGCTATGTTGTGATGAGCAGATTGAATATTTCCATTCTTAGTATATTTGTTATCAGAAAGAAGGAACTAATATATGTCTATGATTTCAGAAAGCAGTAGAAATTATAAAAATATTGGCATTCCTGAAGAAAGCTCACATTTGCTTGTTTTAGTATCCAGGAAGTCAGAGAGATAGAAGAGGTGACCCTTCAATGTCAATGTTAATCAAATTACTCAATTGCTGATGAGTATGTCTCTGTGGTTTTTAGATATTAAGACTATTTTGAGATAAGTTGTGGGAAAATCCTTACTACTAATAGTATGCGTGGGACTCAGAGTGAAATAGAGAATAGCAGTTATCATAAGAACTGGTGATTAGGGTGCCTGCCGTGGCTCAGCAGGCAGAGCTCCGACCTGCCATGCTTGAGGTCTGGAGTTCGATCCCTGGTGCCTCCTGCCCATATGCAAAATTAAAAAAAAAAGAACTGGTGATTCATGGTCACATAAAATAAAAATGTTTAGTCTTAACAACAAATCTATAAGCAAATTCATGTATAAGTTCATTACCAATTTTGACAAACTTTTTGTTGCCTGTTTTGACTGCTATAACAAATACTAAATTTAAATTCTGAATTACCCATTAAAATTAGAGAAAAAGCCAGAAAAGGAATTCCTGAGTACAGAGAAGGAAACACAATTCAATGTTGCAATGAAGTAGCCAATAATCTGAAGAAGAAAGCCTTACAGGTATCAGTATGTAAATGGACACAGCATGGATTTTAAAGGTGCTCCCAAGTTTCCAAATGGAGGAAGAACTCTTCCCCAAAGCCACCAGCTTTCTTCAGATGCTCTAGGGAATCATAATCTTAATGGAAATTTTAAGATTTAAAAATCATTTTATTTTTAGTTATATCTCAACCATAGGAGATTTTTAGCCCCAGCTATTAAAGGAGATGCAAGGTACTCTTTTTTTTCCTTTGATGCAATTTAATAGAGTATTTTCACATATCACAAAATTCATCCAAAGTATACAACCAATGGCTTCAGTATCATACCATATTTGTGCATTCATCACCTGAGATGCTGCAGGTGTTAGACTTAATTCTCAGGAGAAATCCTCTTTAGAGAAGAAAGTGCATGTATGCATGTATGAATAGACAGGCAATAAATGAATGAATGAATACATAAATAAATAAATGTAAGAAGCTTATGCTGATTACATTTAGGGGTCTTGCCCACTTAAAACCCAAGCAAACTTCTCTTCCTTACATCAGGAGAATTAATGTGAGAGATGGAAGCTCATCCCATACAGTTTACTGGCCGGCAACAAAATGTTTCATGAACAACAAGTAACACATGCCGGGGGCCCATTTCTAGGACCTGAGCTGGGGAACTGGAGCCAGTGATATGGATATTCTCAATCCAAGGGTCTTTGGCCTGAAATGTTCAGAGGTTAGTAGTATCCTGGGGCTGAAACCCATTCCCAGGCACTGACCTCCCCTCTGTTTGTTCCTGTCACTTGCATGGAAGATCTCTTCATGTGCCAGGAGTACGCCATAACCTTTGGGCTAATTCCCATGACATCCTCTGTGTCTCACTGTAGGAGTCTGTGAACAGGTCTTTCGAAGAGCAGGGAGAACAAAAGATTTATTCGGCGCATCTGAAGAGGGCTGGTTGTGTGTGCCTGAATGTAGGGTCAGGATTTGTAAAAAGGCTGAGAAAAACCTGTCTTGTACTAAAAGGCTTTTCAATATACTGAGACACATTTTCTAAATGCACACATATAAGCCATGTTCGGCCCATTACATTTGTGTATTCAGCTCAATTGCAACGGAAACAATTGTTCTCCAATTTAGTGGATGCCAAAAAATTCTCCAATGTCATTTGTATTCTCTTATTTTCTTCTTTACAAAAAACTCCTATAAATTTGCTCCCATGGATCAAAACCTTGTTTTAGATCAGAGATTTGCAGATGGGAAAAGAATACTACAAAAAGTAAATTACCTCCCAGATATGATTTAAGTGTAAAACCCCCTCGAGTGTTAAAATTATCTGAAAATAATTTCTTTAGCTATTTCTCAAGAATAAAGATTGCACTAATATAGAAGTCATATAAATGCACATTGGAAGAATGAGTAAATTTTTCAATCATTTCATGGATGTTTTAAATCATTGTAACAACAGCTTAATTGATATATTAAGAAAGACCTTAAACAGAAGGAAATGAGGTTTTTTTGTGCATTTCTGTGTATGGGAGAGTGTGGGTGTGTAGGTGCATATTTTGCCTATATTGCATTATAGAGACTAAGAGTTCACTTGAATTGATGATTATCTCAAAATTTGTAGAGATATGTCATTTAATTAAATTAACAACCAACATATGGAGTCACAGACTATCTATAAAGCTATCACTTTAATTCACAAACATTATGAACTTGCCTTCCTTTTGATCCTTAGTGACAAATATTTGTTATATAGTATTTATCTATTTTTATTGTTGGGGCTGGCTGTAAAACAGAACCTTAGGTGACAATCACAAAAAAAGTTCTTATGAGAAGAATTATAGTAAATCACTGTTCAATTTTAATATTTAAACAATCAAAATAATTCCATATTCTAATACTCTATAGAATTTTAATACTTATCACTGACATTTTATTGATGATCTTATCTGATAGCTATAAATGTTAATAATTACTGATATTTAAAATAGTTTATTCAATTTTAGCAATTATAAATGAGCTTATGCATTTTCAACATACAGGAATGTCACTCAGGTAATGAAATAGGCAAGATTGGCTGATCATCCCCCTATGTGTCCCAGAACTGTGTTGAAAATCCCGTATATTATCACTAAACCTTGCAGAACTATGTTCTCTATGGATTATTAACCTTATTTGGTAGGAAAGTCATAGAGGTTAAGTAATTTGCACAAAGGCACAGGGCCAGAATGCAGTGAACCTAGGACATGATTTTATACCCATGTCATATAACCAATCTAGTTTACCTATTTCCCAGTGACAATTAGAACTTATAGACCAATATTTTCATAAGACTTAATCCAGTGCAAAATTCATGTACATTACTCTATTTAAAAGCACTTTTGCATCCACCTTCACACTTGGTTACTCCTCCAGGAAACAGACACTGAAGCTGTGCATGGATGACACCTTTGAATTCCTGAGTGTGGAGGCAGAAGGCTTCTGGTGAGTATCCGAAAGTTATAAGAACTTTATTTTTCCAATAACTGAATATTGTGCCCCGTAGTCCTGGTGGTGGCCCCTGTTAGTGGTGAGGAATTTGTTTACATGGTATCAGCAGTTGGTTTCTCATATGTATAATGCTCACTAAGAGTAAGAGTGGGAATGTTATTTGACTACTGTCAACTTGGTTGTATGTTTAATAATAAAAATGGGCATTGCCTTTATAACTTATGCTAAATGTTGAAAATGCATCAGTTATTTTTCAAACATTTTTTGTCAAAAACCAAAAATAGGTTTTGCCAAACACTTGCTCCTTTCATTCTGAACCCATGTTTTTACTTTAAGGAATATTCGACTCAAATGTTTCTGATGTGATTGCATGTAACTCACCAAACTATTGCCTTACAGAAATTATATTACAGTCCAAAAGGCCTTTAAAATAAATTTACAAGTTTTCTCTTTTAAATGTCATCATCCAAGAAGAGTCACTGAGTCAGAAAAAACACTCGATGTTAAAAGTTCAACTTGCAGTCAAAACTTTGCAATTCACTTCAAACTTGGTCAACATCTCCCCCCATTACTAAAAAACTTTATTACTACTGGAAAAATTGTTATAACATTTTGAAATAAAGGGACATCATGTTTAAAGCATACTAGACTCTCTTTGTTTCAACAAAAAATTTCTGGCAGAGCTAAGAGCACGTGACCCCTTTATAGAATCAGCAGAGCTCTAGTCCTTCAAATCAACTAATTCTCAGCAAAACTGAAACCAGCCACATAAAGGGCTTCATCTGCTCTGGTCAGAATTCCAGATTTGGGTTCAGTCCTACTGATGCCAATGTGATTCTTACTCAAACACAAGGGCATAATTTAAGTATCTGGATTTCAGGAAATGCCCTCAATCTGGTGCAAATCTTTAAGGTGAATATGTTAAAATAACTGTAATACTTTACAAGACACAAGAGAACAATTAATTCTGGCCCCGTCAGCCCTCGGAGCATTACTGGCACCACTTTCAACCATAGGAGAGGAGAGAATTTTAGAGCACATACGATATATTAGAGAGTGAATGATTATTCACAGCCATGAGGCCAGCCCATGTTTCAATAAGACAAATTGCTCTGGAGTGTTCTGGTGGCAACCAATGATAACTCATGATCCTGAGACAGAGTGGGTGAAAATTACAGAGAATTGATGAAAATCAGAGCAAGAGGACAAATGGCTCTGAAGAAAAGAATCTGTGATTATTATTTCCTAAGCCTTCAGCCTGATGGAGCTCGAATCTATTTCCTTTGAAAATTCTATAGATCTTGGGACATTATATGTCAGCGTGAAAATGGCTGCATTTGTTTCTCGCCAATGGCAAATGATTAACTCTTGAGTATGGAACTAGAATCCACCCCCATGGGAAGATGCATTTCCCAGGAGATGGTTTATATGGTCTGCAGTCTTCCTATAGGTCAAGTGCATACTCAGCAATCTAGGTGCTATGGACACCTCAATCCCTGCTGTACTATCATTGAAACAACAGTGAAGTTGCAGAATTTTAAAAAGAAACACATGGACATTTTGTTTCAAATAATGAATGATAAGTGATTTGTTATTGTAATGAACTAAAGGACACTGAAATACTGAAACCATGGGCAGCGTGTACAAATGCCATGGTGAATACAATATGTATATGAGTGAGTTTTCAAAATTGATTGCAAATAGTACTACTGAAGGGCATGGGACAATAAACTGTTTATATTGGTCCCACATGTAACAAAAGTATATTCTTTGGAATTGCTTAAGAACAGAATTATATAGAAAGTTGCTCCCTGGGATATGTTCTTGGGTCATTCCATGTAGCAACCTCAAAATTAATTCTCAATACTATTATCACCATATGTTCTTTACTATGCCTCCATTGTCTTGCCTTAAGGGTTTGCTGTGCCAAACCAAATTGCCTCAGCATCACCTCTGAGTTTCTTTAACTTTAGAAAGACTGAAGAAAGTACTTAATCTAGCTGTAATTTGCTTTTGGGTGTTTATATATCACTAGAATCCAAATAACCCAAAACAACTCATATTATCCGACAGTCACACAGTGCCATTCAAATGCATTTGTATTTATGTATGCCAAGGAACATTATAAAATACTTTGTCTTTCCCACCTAAATTGGCTCATTGAGTTTTAAAAAGCATCATCAGAGATATGCATTCCTAATTCAGTCTTAGCTCATCATGGAGTTTGACTTTAATGTCAAAATTGGATTGCTCAATCTGAAAATGTTACTGCTTCTTCAATGCCATTTGCATTGGACTTTTCTGAACTATTAGTAAACTGTCCTGAGAAGTTTTTAAGGAAAGGGAAAAGTTTTTAATAGATCAGAGAAAATCATAATTCCAAAGCAATGTCCACTGCCCTCCTCCCTGTCGGGGGGAAGGATAACTCATAACCTTTCTTAGAGGTGACAGGGAGTCCTTGCAGTGATGGCCAAGCCTATCTCAGAGGAAGTGTGGCAGCTTACTTGTTCTTACTAGAATCCTGTGTGGTTCTTGAAGCTGTATGTACCCCAGAAAAACAGGCTCTTAAATTTAATCCGCTGCTGTGGATATGGGCCCATTTGTAAGTAAGACCTTTTGATGAAGTTATTTCAGTTAAATTGTGACCCACCTCCTTCAGAATGGGTATCAATCCAGTTACTATAGCCTTTTATAAGTGGAATGAATTCAAACATGAGAGAGAGCAAGCCAGAGAAGCAAGAGTTTTAAATCATTGAAACCCAGAAGAGAAGGGAGAGACCAGCAGAGGCTGCCATGTGCTTTGCCATGTGACAAAGGAGCCAAGGATTGTCAACAGCTTGTTGTCAGAAAGAAAGCATCATGATGCTTTGATTTGGACATTTTCTCATCCTTAAAACTGTGAGTGAATAAATTCCCATTGTTTAAACCAACTCTTTTCATGGTATCTGCTTTGAGCAGTTAAGGATATTAAAACATCCTAAGCAATCCAGCCACTGCTCTAACCAGCAGTGAGTAACAGTCATTTCAAGGCTAAAGTACTTGGCTATGGAAGTGAGACTGCCAGCATAGTCAATTCCCAGGCCCTCCAGGTAACTCCGGTTTGGGGGAAGAGAAAAATGAGAGTGCTTTTGGCCTTCCAGTCACCCTACATTCCCATGAGATAGAGTCCAAATTCTTTCTTAGCCCCCTTTCCAACTTCTCCTCTCTGACCCGACCTGGCATCTTACTAGCATAGTAACTTATTACTATAGTAATCATCTTAGCATCTTGCCTTATCATATATGTATGCATCTATGTATTTATTCATTTTAATGCAATTAAAGTCAGTTGAAAATCAAAAAACTACACCATAACCAATTCAGCACAAATAAAAATGACTGGAGTTCAATATTTGTTGCGGGATCTTTACTTTTCCTTTTAGGGTAAAATTTACACAAAATTTAAGTGAACTGATAGATGAGTTCTGATGAACACATTACCTGTGCAAACATAAGATATAGAATATTATTCTCAGAGGGAACCAATGTTATTTTTTTCCAAAATACATTTTTTTTTAAACTGTGGATTTCACACTGAATATACTCTCTTGCCTGTCTTTCATTCAGTCTATTTCTGAGATATACTTTTTGGCTTTCTAATGCTGGAAGAATGAAATATACTAGAAATAGATTGGCTTTTACAAAGGGGATTATTTAGGTTACAGATTTACAGTACTAAAGTTGTGAAAATGTCCAAATTAAGGCATCCAGAGAAAGATAACTTGACTTTGAAAAAAGGTCACCAGCATCTGAAACACCTCTGTCAGCTGGGAAGGCACATGGCTGGTATCTGCTGGTCCTTGCTCCCAGTTTGTTACTTTCAGCTTCTGATTCCAGTGGCTTTCTTTCTATGGAATCTATGGGACCTCACTTAGCTTCTCAGGGGCTGACTCTATGTTTTATCTCTTAGCTTACCATCTCCAAACATCTGTCACTCCAAGCATCACTGTGTCAGCTCCGAGCTCTCGCTATGTTTTCTACCTTTTATTATCTTCTCTAGTATCTATTCTAGTAAAAGAATTAAGACTCATCTTGAATTGGGTGGGTCATACCTCCATGGAAACACCCTAATCAAAAGATCCCACCCAAACAATAGATCTGCCCCCCAAAAGAACATGGGTACAGAACAGTTCCAAACCAGCACAGATATCCATGCTGTGTCATGTTGCCTTTATCAGTTCATTCTTTTCTGTGTGTGAATAGTATAACATTTTATGGATATACCACAGTGTGTTTAGCCATTCTCCTATTGATGGAGCACTATTTCAAATTCCAGTTATTATGAATAAAGCTGTTATCAATCTTCTTGAACAAGTTTTTTTATGATTATACTAATTTTTCTCTTGGGTAAACTACTAACAGTAGAATTGTTGGACATAGAATAGGTGGATGTTTATTTTTATATTTATTTTAAAAAGAAATTTCTAGAATTTTTTTCCAAAGTGGTTCATTTTCCTTTAACCAATAATGCATGAGAGTTCTGGTTGGGCCTCTTATTCTCCAACATTTGGCATTGTAAGCCCTTTAAAAATTTTGGCAATTCTGGTGGGATTGAAAGGTATCTCATTATTTGTTTGATTTGAAATTCCCTTATGAGCAATAATGTTGAGCACATTTTCATGTTTTTTTGAGGAAATGCTTATATATATATAACCAAATGTCATTGGAACATTTACCTTCTTATTATTGAGTGATAACAAAAAATTATATAGTTAAGAGTGGTTCTTTGTCATCTATATGCTTTGCGAATATTTTCCAGTTTGTAGCTCTTGATTCATTTTCTTAAAGGAATGATTTAATGAGCAGAAATTTTTTACTTTGATGTTAAAATTAATCTAATTTGTTATATTTTCTCTTATGTTTATCATCTTCTATTTCCAGTAAAAAACAAAACAAAACAAAACAAAAAACCTTGGTCTATTACCAAGCCACATAGATACACTGGAATGACTATACTAATATTAGACAAAATAAACTTTAAGACACAATGATGCTAGACAAAATAAGGGCATTTATAATAGTAAAAGGGTGAACCACTAAGAAGATAAAACAATTATAAACATATATGCAGCTAATGATAGAATCCAAAATATATGAAGCAAAAACTGAGGATTCAAGGGAGAAATAGACAATTTAACAATAATAATTGGAAACTATGATAGTTAGAGTCAGGTGTCAACTTGGCCAGGTGAAGGTGCCTAGTTTTATTGCTGTGGACATGAGCCAATGGCATGTGAAGCTCATATGTTGCTAAGTACATCTACAGTTGGCTAGGAGACATGCCTGCTGCAATGAATGAATGATGTTTGATTTAATTGGCTGGTGCTTAAGGGAGAGAGCTCAACGTAGCACAGCCCAAGCAGCTCAGCATACCGCATCTCAGCACTCACAGTTCAGCCCAGGCCTTTGGAGATGCAGAAAGAAATCACCCCAGGGAAAGTTGTTGGAACCCAGAGGCCTGGAGAGAAGGCCAGCAGAGATCTCCTTGTGCCTTCCCACATAAGAATGAGCCTCAGTTGAAAGTTAACTCCCTCTCCTCTGAAGAACTTATATGTCAACTAAATAAATCGCCTTTTATTGAAAGCCAATCCGTCTCTGGTGTTTTGCATTCCGGCAGCTAGCAAACTAGAATACCCTCTTTCAACCATAGATAGAACTACTAGGAAGCAGGTAAAAACGTAGACGACTTGAACACCACTATAAATCACTATAAATCAACAATACCTAGCAGATTTCTATAATATACTCCCCATCATCAGCACAATAACATTATTCTTAAGAGCATTCTTCAGGATAGACCATATATAAGGCCGTAAACCAAGCCTCATTACATTTGAATGATTGAGACCATTCAAAGTTTGTTTTCGGGTGGTAATAGAATAAAATTAGATATGAATAATGAAGGAAATTGGAGAAATAAAAAAATGGAAATTAAACAACATACTCCTAGATAACAAAAGGGTCAAAGAAGAAATGAAAATGGAAATTAGAAAATAAATTGAGATGAATAAAAAGAAAAACACAACAATCTAAAACTTATGGCATGGGGCGGGCCACGGTGGCTCAGCAGGTAAGAATGATTGCCTGCCATGCCCGAGGACCCGGGTTCGATTCCCGGTGCCTGCCCATGTTTAAAAAAATAATAATAAAAAAAATAAAATAAAACTTATGGCACGTAGCTAAAAAAGTGCTAAGAGGTATATTTACATCTGTAAAGGGCTGTGTGCTGGTTTGAAAATATTATGTACCCCAGAAAAGCCATGTTTTAATCCTGATTCAATCTTGTGGAGGTAGCCATTTCTTTTAATTCTGATTCAATATTGTAGATTGGAATCTTTTGATTAGATTATCCTCGTGGACATGTGGCATATCCCATTTAGGGTGTGACCTTCGATTAGATGGGGATGTGGCTCTTGATTAGTTTACTGGAATCTTTTGGAATAGGAAACATTTTGGAGAGAGCTATACATGACAGAAGCCTCAGAACCAACAGAAACTTCACAGCAGAGCTGACACAGACGTGGACACTTAGAAAACAGAGACATGGATGTGTGGAGATGCTTGGAGCCCAGCAGACATTGCCATGAGATGTTAAGCAAGCCAGAATCTGGAGAGAGCCAAGGGAAGCCAAGAGATGAAAGTTAACCCTGGGGAAGCAAAATGAGGAATCCCCACAGGAATAGAGGCCGAAAGCAGTGGAGCCCAGGAACAAGGGACCAGCAGATGCCAGCCACATGACTACCCAGCTGACAGAAGTGTTCCTCATCCATCGGCCTTTCTTGAGTGAAGGTCACCTCTTGTTGGTGATTTAATTTGGACACTTTCACTTCCTTAGAGCTGTAAATTTGCAATTTATTAAATTCTTCTTTTTAAAAGCAGTTCTATTTGTGGCATATCTTGTTTCAGCAGCTTACTAACTAAAGTAGGCTGCCAAAAAAAGAAGAAAGATCTCAAATCAATACTCTAGCTTTCCACCTAAAAAAATTACTAAAAGTAGAGGAAAGTAAATCCAAAACCTGTAGAAGAAAGGACATAATAAAGTTTGAACTGAGAATTACTTTAACAAAGAATAGACATACAGTAGAGAAAGTAAAAAAAAAAAAAAAAGAAAGCTTTATTTTTAAAAACATCAACATAATTGACAAAATTTTTAATTTGACTGACAAAGAAAAGAGAAACTCTCAAATTACTAAGCTCAGGAATGAAACAGGGGACATCACTACTAAACATGTAAAAATGAAAAGTATAATAAGGGAATTCCATAACCAATTATGTGCCAATATACTAGGGAGTCTATAAAAAATGAATAAATTCCCAAAAAGACACAAAATCAACCAAGAAGAAAAAAAAATAGACTATCTGAATGGAAGTAAAAAAAGAAAAAAAAAGAGGTTGAATTTTTACTCAAAAAACTACCCACAAAGAAAATCATGAGGCCAGATGTCTATATTGGTGAATTCTACAAAGTCTTTAAAGAAGAATTCATACCAACATTTTACAAACCTTCCACAAATAGAAGGCAAGGACACACTTCCCAATTCATTCCATGAGGCCAGTATTACCTTAATACCAAAACCAGACAAAGATATCACAAAACAAGAAAACTACTGTTTCAGTTTCCTAGGCTGTTCAAGCAAATGCCATACAATGCTTTGGCTTAAGCAGTGAGGGTTTGTTTACTCAGAGTATGGAAGCTATGCTTCAAACCACCACAACTGCATACCAATATCTGTTGTAAATATAAAGACACACATAAACACACAAACCGACAAAAACTAGAAAACTGAATTCAGCAACATATATAATGGATTATACACTATGACTAAATAAAATTTATCCCTGAATGTTAGTTTTGTTTAATATGTGGAAATCATTCCATGAAATATATCATTTAACAGAATAAAAGATAAACTATATGATCACCTCAATAGATTCAGAAAAATAATTTGACAAAATACAACACCCTTCCATATAAAATCCACCTCAAGCTAGGGTTGAAAAGTAATATCATCCAGCGACTGACGACCTACCAAAAAAACCAAAACACACACAGAAAAGCTACAGTCAAATTAATGGTGAAAAATTGAGTGCACACACCCAAGAGCTGGAACAAAACAAAGATACCTGCTCTCACTACTTCCATTTAACCTTGTTTTGGAGGTGATAACCAGAGAAATTACAAAAGAAAAAGAAAGAAAATGTATACAAGTTGGAAGGAAAGTAAAACTATCTCTATTGGCAGATGACATGGTATTGGATATAGACAATTATAAAGAATCTACAAAACATTATTAAAACTAATAAAAGAATTCAGCAATGTTGCCAACTACATACCAATTCAAAAGTAACAAAATCAATTGTATTTCTATATAATAGCAATGGACAATCCAAAAATGAATATTTAAAAATAGTTTCATTTACAATAGCACGAAAAATTATTTAGACATAAACTTAACAAAAGACTGCAGTCGTTCTGCACTGAAAACAACAAAACATCATTGAAGGAAATTAAGGGCCAAAATAAATGGAAAGCTCATGAATTGAAAACATTATTATTAAGATGGCAATTCTCCCTAAAATGATCCACAGATTCAGTGTAAATTCTATCACAAACCCAGCTATTTTTTATTTCAGAACTGACAAGTTTATCCAAATATTCATATGGAAACAGAGATATCTAGAATAACCAAAACAACCTTGAAAAAGAGCAAAGTTGGAAGACTCACATTTCCTGTTTCTAAAAATACTCAAAAGTGACAGTTACTAGGACTGTGTGTTACCGGCTCAAAGATACTCATGTAGATCAAGAGAATGGAAATGAAAACCCAGAAATAAATGCTTTCATTACCTTTTGTATGGGTGCCAAGGCAATTCAATTGTGAAGGAATAGACTTTTCAGCAAATGGTGCTAAAATGACTGGGTACTGACACGCAAAATAATGAAGGCAAACCCTTAACCCACACAACATACAAAAATTCACCTAAAAGAGACATTAACTTAATTGTAAGAGTAACACCTGTAGGATTCTTAGAAAAAGAGAAGTGAGAGTAAATCTTAATGACCTTGGATTAGGTAATGGTTCCTCAGTTACTGCAAAAAAGCACAAAAAACAAAAGAGAAAAATAGCTAAATAGGGTTTCATCAAAAATAACACTTTTGTGCTTTAAAGGAAGCCATCAAGAAAGTGAAAAGACAGCCCAGGCAAAGGACAAAATATTTTCAAATCATATATCTTATAAGGTATTTGCATACAGAATAGATTAAAAGCTCTTATAATTCAACCGCGAAAAGATGGATAAACTAAATAAAAATTGGGCAAAGTATCTGAACAGACATTTCTCTAAAGAAGATAAACAAATGGGCAAAACATTCAGGAAAAGGTGCTCAACATCATTATCATTAGGAAAATGCAAATTAAAACCACAAAATGTACTACTTTGTACCCAAAAAGATGGCTCTAATAAAAAAGATAGACAGTAACAAGTGTTGGCCAGAATGTGCAATGTTAGAAACCTCATACATTGCTGGTAGAAATTTAAAATAGTCCCTTTGTGCTTTGCAAGACAGTTTGGAATGAACTCAAAATGCTAACTATAGAGATACCACATCATCTAGAAATTCCTCCTTAGGGATTGATGACATATGAAGAGAATGAAAACATATGTCCACACAAAAATTTGTATATCAATGTTTGTAAGTGCATTATTCATATTAATCAAAAAGTGAAAGTAACAGAAATGTTCATCAACTGTTAAAGGAATAAATAAATTGTATATTCATAAAATGGGATATTGAGACATAAAAAGGAATGCTACTGATACCAGGCTACAACACAGATGCACTTTCACTTATGTTAGGTGAAAGAGAGCCAGATACAAAATGCCACATATTCCATGATTCCATTTATGTGAAATATCCACAACAGGACATCTATAGAAAAAGAGAGATTAATGGTTTCTAGGGGCTGATAGTAGGGGAAGGATGGGGAGGGCCTGCTGTTGGGTGTGGGATTTCTTTTTGTGGGGATGAAAATATTCTAAAATAGAGAAAGATGATAGTTGTGTGTTTTGGTGATATACTAAACCCCATTGAATTGCACACTTTGAAAGGATGAATTTCATGGTGTGTGAATTACATCTCAATAAACTTGGTATAAAAAGTTAAATACAGACATAAAGACATAAATGTCAAAATGGCTGAAGTAAGTTCTGCCATTGACTTGAATGTCAGGTTAATGCTAATGGTTAAGTTCTCCAATTATCAGTCACAGACTGGCTGAATAACCAAAAAATGTTCCAACTATATGATATCTACCAGAGGCTCATCTTAGACCCTGAGACACAAAGAAGTGGAAATTGAAAGAATAGAACTAATATTCCATACAATAGTAACTGTGAGAGAGCTGGATAACTATACTAATATCTGAAAAAAATAGTAAGTCAAGAACTTTTATAAAAAGCAATGAAGGAAAAATGATCTAATAGTGATGGATCCATCAAGAATACATGACAGTTAAACATATATATGCACCTAATAAAAGAACCTCAAAATACATGGAGCAAACATTGACATAATGGAAAGAGGAAATAGACAGCTCTACAATAATAGATACTTTAATGCATTAGTTTCGTTAATGGATAGAGCAGCTAGACAGAAGATCAGCAAGGGAACAGAGAGCTTGAATAATAGTAGATCTAACAGGCATATATAGAACACACACAACAGCATAGTACACACACTTCCCAAGTGCACACGGATCATTCTCCAAGAGACGCCATACGTTAGGTCACAAAAAGAATCTCAATAAATTTAAAAAGATTACAATCATACAAAACACCTTCTCTGAGCACAATGGAATGAAGCTAGAAATCCATAACAAAAGGAAACTTGGATTATTCACAAATACGTGGAAATTAAACCACATATTCTTAAACAACAAATTGGTTAAAGAAGAATTCACAAGGGAAATGAGAAAATTCTAAGACACATGAAAATGAAGACAGAACATACCAATGAAGATATGATGCAGCAAAGGCAGTCTTCGGAGGGAAATTTCTAGATGTAAATGTCTACATTAAAAAAGAAGAAAGATCTCAAAAAAAAAAGACCTTAGTCATACATGGGGATGAGTAGGGTGTAAGTGCTGTTTTTACTAGAGATGGTTGATGGAATTAGCAATATAAAAGAATGAAGTCCTCAAGCTGGAGCTTTCTAGAAACAGTGAGTTTTTGGATATTCTTTTGTCTCTCTAATACAGGGTGGAAGAATAATATAGCTCCGCAGAGCTACCCAGGTTTTGTGGAGTGATAGGTCCTTATAAAATTTGAAGATCCCACTTTAACAAAAAGGAATATTAAATTTTAATAAAATAACAGAATATATTTATTAAATTATCTCCAGATACACTTGTATAGTTTGTTCTCCTCCATTTTGGGGTGCATTTTACAATGTTTTCTTCATATAACAACAGTGCTGTAATATTATTTTCTGCACAGAAAATTGAGAAATAATTCATGCTTTTAAAAGCAATTTTGATAAACAGTTGTTTGTTTCATAGTTTGGAGAATTTTGTTTCAATTCACATGTTGTTCTTGGTTATGTCATGTAAATTTTTAGGATTGCTGTTGAAATGGAAAAAAAAATTCATCAAGTTTATTTTCTGTATGCCTACTCACAGACGTCCTCCAGGTCTATGTCCTAGAAATACAGGAATTCTGGTAAATTTGAATTTGTGGAAATTTCATTCAAAAAAGGGAAAATAATTTCTAATGTACTTATAATAATTATACACTGTATTATCCATTATATAACTGACAAGAGAGAACATATATATTGACTCTGGATTAAAAAAAAGTCCTCTGTTTACAATTTATATGTTTACTGATTGGAAGAAAATTTCACTGACTGGTTTTTGGCTTTGTAAGTTTCAAACCTCCTGCCTCTTCTCTGTCAACATATTTTAGGTGCCCTAGGATCAATTTATGTCAAGAAAGAACCTCTAAAGTGTTCGTTGCATCTCAAAGCTTGGTAGGTTGACACAGCAGTCTAGAAATACTCTTGGAAGGCATTTCTAAACCAGAACACCGATACATAGAGACACAGTGAATGCAAACTACATAAATGTATCATCCTAGACCCAAACTAAATGAATCTCTGACTCAACTTCCCCTTAGCCAGATCCTCAAAATGTCCAAAGGCACCTCAAACTTTCAACAGCCATGGGAAAGTTTAATGCAGGGGAAGATATACTGGAGAGAATTGAATGCAGTCCAAAATCTCTTGCAAATTTTACAAAAACAGATGACCATGTGAATGTCTTCTTATGACCTGTTTCCAGGCTTGGAAAACCATACTCAGGTGATCCTGAAGAGAAAGTTTATTTAACTCCATAGTAAATACATCTCTGCTTTTTAAAATTTATGTCCTTTTGTGCCAATGAATTTGTAATTTTCTTAGGGAAACCAAGAGGGGAGCCAGTATAAGCTCATTAAAATCTCTTTAGTAAATAATAAAGTTAATGAATGAATGAATGAAGCTTAGTTTTCCAATGATGTTAGAGTTGTATAAATGTTATAATTTTTATTAACATTTCACAATGAATATGAGATTTATTTATTATGATTTTACATTCAGTAACGGTTATATATTTTTCTAAGTACTCATAAGGATGGGTTAAGAAACAAACGTTTTACCCATATTCTCTGAAAATAATTTTTTAAAGTTATTAGAATCACAAATGAATGTGCGAGCATCCAATCATAAGGTTCTCGATGTCAAAATGTTTCTGCTTTTTTACTAAGAACACTGAGAAAAGACAAGAAAGAGAGCTTAGTTTCATTTTCTCTGTCTTTATCTATCACTTATCTCACTCATCATTCTGTACTCATGTCTGTTTATAAGCTCTCCCCCAAATAGGGATGCAGCAAAGAAAAAGAATACTGATGGCACAGCAGATGTGATTTAATCTAAACCCTGACCACAGTTCTGCAATTCCATGTATACCCACATCACATCATGTGCAGAGCTTTGCCTGTTAGGTTGGAATCAGCTCTGTGTGTTTTACCTATTTCTTCAACTTAACTCCATGTTGAGTACATAAGCCTCCCTCCTTGGATGTTTGATCAAAGCTCTTATTTACGATGAAATGGAATGACTCCCACTGGGGTAGACTAGCCTCAGAAATTGCTGCTAAATTACCACCATTTTCATCACATCACCTTCCAGACACCATCTTTCCAGTTTGCTACCCAGAGAAGATATTACGCAAGGAAGCAAAATGAGTCAATGTACCTCGCTGGGGGCCAGGTCACCAGGCCTGATACAATGAACTGAATTCATCTTCCATCAAATCTGGAGAACTTCTTTCTGGAAGGCGTCGCTTTCAACAGAGCCAATACTGTATATCCATGCTTCTTGAGTATTAAAATGTTTTCCCCTAAAGTGAATGTGAAGGGTTCTGTAAGATGTGACTTCTTCTTAGAAATTTCTCAAGTGGCGCTTACACATTTTGATGCTTTTTTAAAAAGTACAATTAATTATACTTTTAAAAGTTTAAAAATTCATATTTCTAGTTAAAACTTATTTTGTAGAGTTATCTATACTCAATGTTTTTAGAACTGACTCTGAGGTCAATTCATAAATTTAAATGCTTATGAAAATATTCAGAATTTAAATGCCTATTTTATAACATATTGGATGGCTAAATGAAAATTAGGAGACAGTCGCAAAACAAAATATTTAAAGTAAAATGAATTTTGGAGACCAGCATTGTAGCTCACACAAGAAAACTTGATTTTAGCAATCAAGAGTACTAAAATACTTACAGATTACCTCCCTTGTTCTGTATTGGCAGATGAATGGCTATTTTCTTTGAGTGCACAAATGCAATATGCTAAACATGTGTCCATCTGAATGTGTTATTCAGTATATAAATATGTCATGTGTAATAGTTAAAGGACTATAATGCATAGGAATGTGACCCTCTGTGAACATTCCATTCTTTAAATTACTTTGAGGCTACAAAATTCTTGAAAGAGGAAATGGAAAGAGACAGATTCTGGCATTAGATTAGATCTGGCTTCCAATAAAGACAATCTCCTTTTGCACTATGTTATTTGAACCTTTCTGAACCTCAGATCTTTCATCTTTAAAATGAGATGGTAATAATATTTCCCTCAGTAGATTGTAGGAAAATTAGGTGAGAATGGATGCAGTGTGTTGTGCAGGATTTGGCAATAATGAGTACTCATCAATGTTGGCTTCCTTCTCTATAGCTTTGCAAAATTTCTTAAGAAGGTCTGCTCTCATATTTTTTTACTCAATACCTTTAAAAATTATGTGCACATTTGTGACTTTCAAAGCTTAAATGAGAGTTTAGATCTTTTTTGGAACGATGGAAATGTTTTGGTAAAGGGTGTTGGTGATGGTAGTAGAGCATTGTGAATACAATTAAAAGCACTGAAATATATATCTGAATGTGGGTTGAAAGGGGAAATGTTGGGCTGTTAAGGAAATGTTAGCGAAATATATGGTAATAGAATAAAAAATTTAAAAACTCGTAGAACTTTACTATAAAATCTGAACCATGAGTTAAACCATGGACTGTAGTTAATAGTACAAATGTAAAAAATGTGTAACAAATGCACCACACCAAAGCAAAGAGTTAATAATACAGTGATATATGGAAATCTTGTATTTTATGCACAATTTCTTCTATAAACCCACAACTTCTTTAAAACAAAAAAAAGAGGTTCCCAATTTTCATCTAAAATCTGCACAAACACACACACACACACACACACACAGACGCACATATCCAAACATGTAAAACTCTTCCTTCTCCTTTTATTGATAAACATTCTTTGGTTTATCATTGGCTTAACTCATTCTTACTTCACATTATCTGCTTCAGTCATTTAAAACGTATGTCCTTTGGCCTCCTAATTTTATTTGAAATGACAGAAAAATACATCTCTGAATTATATAAGCTTGAAGTGAATAACAAAATTGGGGCTCAAGAATTATATATGGTTTAACAAATAAGAAATCCCCAATTCCCTTCTGGAATATTTTCTTTAGAAACCTTGGTTTTATAGCAAGAAATATATTCACAGCTTTCCCAACAGGAAAATACTGCACTGAGGTGATAACGTTTAGTCACATTTGCATCTCTCAGATTTTAAGCTTCTGTAAGTTGAAGCTAAGACAATTACTGGCATGGAAAATGGATAGTATTAAGCACATTACACAATCCAGATGCCTGATTCTCCCACTCCCTAGATCTTTGACCTTCTGAAGGTTTAATCAACTTCTCTGTGCCTCAGTTTGCTCTTCCCCTAAAGGCCATAATAATAGTACCTATCCTTCAGAGTTATTTGAAAATGAATGAGATGGTGGGGCAGAGAACTCAGAAGAGAGCTTGGCACATGGGCTAAATTAAAGTTAGCTGTTCTTTAAGTATTACTATACAATACCATGTACTGCAGTAGGATTAAAACATATTAATCCTATGTCTTAGACAACAGTTTGCAAACAACAAATAAAACAGCCTCAATCATTTGAAGTCTAAAATTTTGACTCTCCATGACTTTGCTTTGTTACTTAGAATAGAAAGGTTATTTTACACTAAAGTTGTGATAAAGAAACAGAGCAAAACAAGAGATAAATTAAAACTCTTAAAATTTTAGGCGGGTAAACCCAACTCTAATTTACTGAAAGATATTAAAGGGCAACACTAACTTAGATTATTAAATAAAAGTATAACTATAGATTTAATCAAATAATTATGTACATTAACTTATAATTGATCATTATTAAATGTGTAATTAGTGAGATTGAATAACAGAGGAAAAAATAAAAGTCTTTCTTTAATCTTTTGTTCACTCTCAATATGTAAGATTCTAATAATCATTGGCATATAATATAATTATGAAGTTATAAATATAAATTTGTAAGATGGATTTGAGATCTTTATGCATTTCATATAATTGCTGCAAATTTGATTATGGATAAACAGCTAAATTATAATATGGTTTTGAGAATTAAGCTTTTCTGGTTAAAATCTTGAATGCTAATTTCAAGCTA
>PVIY010032190.1:0-29211 GCA_004026745.1 Myrmecophaga tridactyla
AGAGAGAGGCCACATCTGAGCAACAAAAGAGGTTCTCTTGGGGGTGACTCTTAGGCCTAATTTTAAGTAGGCTTGACCTATCCTTTGTGGGGTTAAGTTTCATATGAACAAACCCCAAGACTGGGGGCTCAGCCTATAGCTTTGGTTGTCCACACTGCTTGTGAGAATATCAAGAATTCAACTTGGGGAAGTTGACTTTTCCCCTGTTCTCATTCCCTGAAGGGGACTTTGCAAATACTTTTTTATTCACTGATAAATCACTTGGATTTATCAGGGCATCACTCTGGACAAACCAACAAAATCTCATGTCCTACTCAAGGTTCCATGTACTTATGGTGTTCAATTAAGCTGTCTACATAAGTTATATTAGGAAATGCACTAGGCAAAATATAAATTTTGTATAAGGTAGGTATTTTTATACCAATTCTACAGACTAAGCTCAGGGGATGTGGCAGACAGACCCTAAGATAACCCTCAATGATTCCCAATTCCTAATGTTTGTGTGTTTGTATAATCTACCTTCCCTGAGTCATTGGGACCTGTAACTTGCTTCTAACATAATTGAATATGGCAAAGCTGATAGGATGCATGCCCACAATTGCGTTATATAAGGTAATTTCATCTTAACAGAGATGAAACTCTCTATTCTCTGCTAGAGACTCTCCATGAGGATTTAATGAAGTAAGTAGGTATGTTGGAGAAGCTCACATGACAAGGGATTGCAAGAAGCCGCTAACCTGAGGACAGCCAGCAGCCAGCAAAAAGTGGGGGGCATCTGTTATACAATCTCAAGGAAATGAATTCTGCCAACAACATGAAGGAACTTGGAAGCAGAGTCTTCTCCAATCAATATTCCAGAAGAAAATCAGCCTAGTTGACACCTAGATTGCAACCTTATGAGACCCTGAACAGAGGACCTAGGTAAACAGTGCCTAGACACCTGACTTATAGAGATTGTAAGTTCCTTAGGGAGGATTGGAGCAAGATGGTGGCATAGTGAGGTGTGCATTTTAGTTAGTGCTCCAGGGCAACTAGTAAATAGCCAGGAACAGTCAGGAACAACTGTTTGGGGGTCTTCAGAGACCAAACACACATCGTATACCAGTCTGGAATGGGTGGAACAACTATCTCACATAGAACTGTAAATCTCCCCAAGCCATGGAGGCTGGCATCCCTCCCTCACTGGCTATCTTGGACTTGGTTCCCCAAGGGAAAAAGAAGCTCTCTCTACTAGGAGCAAGGAAGGTAGCTCAACCAAGTTCCAATTATAGAGTTATTTAACACATTCAGACTGCTGAATACAAGCATCAATAAACCTGGAACAAGCACAAAAGCAGCCTGGAGGTTTTGCCCTGGCAGAGAGGGGGAGGGGTGACAAAACAAAAAACAGAGCACTTTTTAGTTGGATGAGCTCAAAATCCTGGAAAAGAGTCACATAGAGCCTACCTTCCACCTCAGCATCTGTCTCAACCACACCCCTGGCAAGGAGAATCTACCAACAATTAAAATGACCACAACACTTTATGACGGCAGGGAACTGTGCCACCTACTGGGCAGGAAAGGAAAAGCACAGAGTCAAAAGGCTTCCCAGGAAAGTCTGACAACCTGCTGGTCTCACCCTCAGGGAAACTTGATACTGATTACACTCTCTTCCTGATACCTGGGCCTGTCTTGTCTGGGAAAATGTGATTGTTATCTATGATATCTGGGGAGAATCTCCTCACACAAAAAAAGCTTCCATATAGGGAGGAAAAGAACCAAAAAACAAGAGCTGAAAAATTCTGATCAGTTAAACAGAAGCTATGCTATAGGCTTGGAATAAGTTGAACTGAACACCAAAGAACAGATAGAGAACAACCAACAAGAAAACCCTAAGTAAATGAGTGAAAATGATGTCCAGAATAAACTATCAAAGAAATCAGATGCCTAGGCACCAGCAAAAAATTATGAGAAAAAATTAAGATATTGGTCAGTCAAAGGAACAAATTAACATTTCAAACAAGATACAGGAGTGGAAAAAACCAATTAAGGATCTTTGAATAGACATGCAAAATCACATCAAAAATCAAATCAATGAGTTGAGGAAAGATATGGCAAAAGACATGACGGATATAAAGAAGACATTGGGAGAGGCTCCAGGAAGATGGCCGAATATGGTAGATGGACTTCAGACCTGCTCCAAGGAAAAGTTAAAGAAGGAACAGCAACTGATTCCTGGCGATTCAAGAGTGCAATTGACCTAGAAAAGCCTTCTGCACCATATAGGGTGGCCCTGGTTCCCAAAGCTGAGGAACTGAGAAGTAGAAAACTGGAGTCTGGTGGGGAAGCACAGAGCCCACAGGATGCATGGATGGGAGCCAGTGACTAGGAACTAAGCCATGCCACCTTCCTTGAATGCATTACCCTCACCAGCACAGCCCCATAACAGATGACTCACCCCCCACCCCACGCACCTGAACCCCATCACCTGCCCCCACTCCCTGTGCTCCAAGAGCCCCCGCCCCACCACCACCCACGCATGTACCCGCCCCACACCCTCACCCCAAATGCAGCCCAACCCACCTCTCCTACACCCCTCCCCAGCACTACCTCCCCCTCCCTGTTCCCTGCAGGCTGTCGCCAGTGCATAAAGGCTGCAGGCACTAACCTCCATACCCAGGTTACACACACTTGCCCCCACCTCACCTATAGTGTCTCACAGCCTCACCCTGCCCATTTACAGCACTCCTAGACCTGTGCATGTGCACGGTCCTCAGCCATGCCTCCCAGCTCTGAGAAAGTACAGACCTGAGCAGCCGGGTCACATCCACCCCCAGCCCATGCAGGCATAACACCAATCCCGTGCCATAGCTCTCCGCATATGCACATAGGGCCCCGCGCCCCAGACCAGGTCTGGGTTATGCCCCCCAGACCTGTGCACCCACACAGCTATATCCTCCCTGGCCACTGGGCGCCCATGCCCACAAGCACCAGTGTAACATCCCCAACCTGTGCCAGTACCTGTGCTGCAATGCGTCACCGCACTGTTGTGCCCCGCCCCATACCCTGCATCCTACTGAAGGAAATCAACTCCCAAAGTAAATCAATCAAGATGTTTACAAAAACAGCAGAAGATCACTAAGCATATCACAATGCAGAAAGATATAGCCCTGCCTAACGACCAAATTAAAGTACCAGAGGAGACACAGATGCTGAACAACTAATCAAAGATGTTCATATAACTCTACTTAATAAAATAAGTAGGATGGCTAATGACATAAAGGAGATCAAGAAGACAGCAGACGCGCATAAAGAGGAATTTGAAAGAATAAATAGAAAAATAGCAGGTATCACAGAGATTGAAGACTGTGTTGACCAAATAAAAAACATCCTAGAGGCACACCACCAGATCTGAAGAGACAGAAGAAAGAATAAGTGATATAGACTACAGGAAAACTGATGTTCACAGCAGCACTATTCGCAATCACTAAAAGATGTAAATAAACCA
Source organism: Myrmecophaga tridactyla (assembly GCA_004026745.1). Taxonomy (NCBI): domain Eukaryota; kingdom Metazoa; phylum Chordata; class Mammalia; order Pilosa; family Myrmecophagidae; genus Myrmecophaga; species Myrmecophaga tridactyla. The sequence continues at coordinate 3,488 of PVIY010032190.1, forward strand.
AATACCCATCAACAGACGAGTGGATTAACAAATGTGGTACATACATATGATGGAATTTTATGCAGCAGTAAGACGAAATGAAGTCCTGAAGCACATGACAAGATGGATGAGCCTTGAGGACATAATGCTGAGTGAAATAAGCCAGACACAAAAGGTTCCAATATCTTAGAAGCGCTAGAAATGAAAACCTAAAATTGTGGAATTGTAACCCAGGTCAAATTCTGAATTATGTTTTACAACTAATTGTGCCACTGTGCTTTGAAATGTATTGCTTTTTTTTGTATATATGCTATTTTCCACAAAAAAAGAAAATGTTGATTGTGATGATAAAAGAATACTTACACCTTCTAGCCTATATTCTGTAGCAGCTAGAAGGGAAAATCTGAGGATTGTGTGGTAGCCCATGACAAACTCTGCTGCAGTCCAAGAAGTGTAGTGTACCCCAAACAGAATAGATCCACATAGACCAAATCCAAGACACTAATAAGATTGTCAAATGTCAAAAACAAAAAGAGAATTCTGAAAGCAGCAAGAGAATAACAATCCATCACACGCAAGGGAAGCTTGATATTACTATGTGTGGATTTTTCAGCTGAAACCCTGGAGGCAAGAAGTCAGTGGTATGATATATTCAAGATTCTAAAAGAGAAAAAAACGCCAATCAAGAATTCTATATCTGGCAAAATTATCCTTCATAAATGAAGGAGAGTTTAAGATATTTTCAGAAAAACAGACACTGAAGGAGTTTGATCTACAAGAAATACTAAAGGAGCACTATAGGCAGATAGGGGAAGACAGAGAAAGAGGTCTGCAGAAAAGTATAAAAATTAAGACTGTTAGTAAGGGTAAAAAGAGAAAAAATTAAAAATATGATATATCAGAATAAAGTTATGATATATGCAACAACATGGGTGGATCTTAAGGACATTATGTTGAGTGAAATTAGCCAGCAATGAAAGGACAAATACCATATGGTCTCACTAATTATGAACTACATTAATGAGTGAACTTTGAGAGTTAAAGTTGAGAACGCAGGTTATAAGGAGATAGAAAGAGGGTAGAGATTGGGCATTTGATGCTGAAGGAGTACAGAACGTTCAACAGGACTGAATATAAAGATCCAGAAATGGGTAGCACAATACTACCTGACGGTAGCACAATATTGTAAGTACACTGAACAAGCTGACTGCGAGTATGATTGAAAGAGGAAGGCTAGGGGTATGTGCGACACCAGAAGGAAAGGTGGAAGGTAAAGACTGGAACTATAACTTAGCGAAACCTAGAGTGGACAGTGACGGTGATTAAATGTGCAAATATAAGAATGTTTTTTATATGAGGGAGAACAAATGAATGTCCACAGTACAAGGTGATGAAAGTGGGATGGTATATAGGAAAAAAAACAATCGATGCAAAGTAGCCTATAGTTAACAGTACTATTTTAATATGCTTACATTACATGTAGTAAAGGCAATATATCAAAGCTAAATGTCAATAACAGGGCGGATATAAGGGTGGGGTGTGGGACTCTTGGTTTGTTGCTGTTTCTTCTTTTTATTTTATTTTATTATTTTTTTATTCTTCTATTTTTTCCCTCTTCTCTCTTTGTGGAAGAAATAAAAATGACCTCATAGATTGTAGTAGTGAATGCATAACTATATGATTATACTGGGAACCATTGTTTGTTTACTTAGGACGGATTATATGGTATGTGAATAAAACTGTTTAAAAATAAATAGAAAGTTACAAGTGCTAGAGAAAATGTGGAGAGAGTGATGCACCTATTCATTGTTGGTAGGGCAGCAGAGAGGTGCAGCCCCTCCAGAGGGCAGTGTGGTGGTTCCACAGGGAGCTCAGCATAGCGCCACCCTATAATCCTGCAACCCTGTTATTAGGTATGTACTTGGGAGGACAAAAAGCAGGCACATGGATGGACATTTGCACACTGGTGTTTATGGTGGTATTAGTCACGATTTGGAATGGAAAAAATGTGGCCTAATGGTACATCAACTGATGCGAACTGGGATGTATACATACAATGCAATTTTGAGCCACTGCAAGAAGGAAGGAATTTGTAAGGCATGTAAATAGCTGAACGAAACTTGAGGACAGTATATTGAGTGAAATAAGCCAGAAACAAAAAGACAGATATTATAATGCCTCACTAATATGGACTAACTATAATGTGCAATCTCTGAGAATTGAATTTGGGAACATAGGTCATCGGGAGAGGCTTATTGTAAAGGTCCCTAGATTGTAAGCTCTTACAGGAGTCACATCTATTCCAGAGTCGTGTTATTTCTAATTCTGAGATGTTGAGCTACTTGTGTATAACCTGGTTGTTTACCTGGAACTTCAGGTATCTGTGTGACACCTGAGACTCAGAACTAGAGTTTTGCAGCTATGAAAGTCAGCATCACCCTTTATAGCAACTGTTTAAAAAACTGAAAAAGACATCAGAATTAGATATGAATGTGACTGTTCTGGTTAGGACTAACGTAAATCAGACTAAAGGGTAAAGGATTATATTGACTCTATTCTAAAACTTCAACTTCTGGGTGAGACCAACGGAAGAAATGTTTATTTGGTGCAAAGTTTATATTCTCTGTAACACACTATCTAATTTAACTTGTATGGTCAGTTTATTCAAACACCATAATTTCATGGAACTTTAAATAGGGAATGAGATCTTGTTGCTTTGTATGGATTAGTGTGATGCCCTGATACATCCCTGAGCAATCTGAGCAGAAGATACAAAGCATTTGCAAAGTCCTCTTGAGGGACTGGGAAAAGGTGGAAATATTAAACTTCCCCACCTGGAGAAGACCTGATATTCTCACAGGCATCGGGGACAATGAATTTAATAGGCCGAGCCCTTGTTCATGTGGCTTGCCCTCATGAAACTTATGCCTGCAAAGAAGAAACTAAGCCAACTGATAATTATGCCTGAGTCACCTTTAAAGAACCTCTTTTGTTGCTCAGATGTGGCCTCTCTCTCTAAGCCAACTCTGCAGGTAAACTCACTGCCCTCTCCCCTACGTGGGACATGATACCTATGAGAGTAAATTTCCCCATCAGTGTGGGACCTGATTTCCAAGGATGAGCCTGGCTCTGGCTTGTGGGATTGAGAAAGACTTCTTGACCAACAAGGGGAAGAGAAATGAAACAAAATAAAGTTTCAGTGGCTGAGAGATTTCAAATAGAGTTGAGAGGTCATTCTGGACGTTATTCTTACATAGATATCCCTTTTCAGTTATATAACTATCTTTTTTCAGTTTTTGGTATATTGGAGTAGCTAGAGGGAGATGCCTGAAACCATTGAACTGTAATCCAGTAATCTTCATGCTTGAAGATAGTCGTATAGCTATACAACTTTTTGGTGTGACCATGTGATGGTGAAAACCTTGTGACTGACATTCCCTTTATCCAGTGTATGGACAGATGAGTAAGAAAATAAAGACAAAAAATAAATAAATAATAGGGGGTATGGGAGTATGGGATGTTTTGGTATTCTTTCTTACTTTTAGTTTTAATTTTATTTTTATTGCTTCTGGAGTAATGAAAATGTTCAAAAATCAATGGTGATGAATATACAGCTATATGATGATACTGTACATCGTTGATTGTGCGCTTTGGATGATTATATGGTATGTGAATCTATCTCAATAAAATTGCATTAAAAATAAATTGTTAGTTCCTAAATATGTGTTATTCTAAGCTGCTAAATTTAAAGTAATTTGTTATGCGGCAATAGAAAACTAATACAGGAAGGCTAAGTTTCTAACCCTAGGTCCCACAGAAGTCAATTGTAGGACTGACTACCCAAGTTTGCTGACTCCAAAGTCCATGTTCATTGAGGCCAAGCCCTGTCTGAATGCTCCCAAATAGTACTTGCAGGATTGTTTTAGGTCCAAGCCTGGACTCCAAAACATGACTCAGCTGAGTCTCCCTAATCACTCTCAAAGCCTCTTCACTGAATGGGGTCACCAGATTTCACCCAATTTCACTATCTTTTCATCCTGAAGCTGCCTGATAAATTAGCTATAATATGAGCCCATCTTGGGTCCTACTTAAGAAGTGTCAGTCACCAGTAGCCCTGGAAGGACCTCTTTAAAGAGAAGTGACACACACACCTCCATGATGCCCCCTTAGTAGGTTTGATGTGTGGAGTCTTAGTTACTCAGTGAACTGGATGGCAAGAGCAAATTGAGGCATTTTGCTTTAGATGTTTTGCAGCTTGGTGGTATCAGTATAACATCTACTGGCATTCTATTAATCAGGATGAACAATCATGTAGTCTCAGGCTCCCAGAATTTCCTGAGAATATCACTTTATGAAAAATAATTATGGCATTTAGATACGGTGCTGTGCCCATCTATGGCTCTCTTGTGAAGGCATCTATAAACTACACAGATCAACTCACTATTACATCGAAGGCAGAATATATTTAAGAGACAGATGAATATCTCTGTTATACATCATGAAGGCATAAAACTATGGTAGTTCACTATCCAACAGCGCATCAGAAAACAAGATTTACAAATTTCTTCTTTTACAATAAGAATCATGAAAATATTTTCCTTACTTCATTATGTCATTCCGTAAACATGAATTGAAAATTCAATAAGCCAGGATGCAAATAGAAAAAGGAAACAAATATATATGTTATATTCTGTTCTTCGTCTCATTGAATTGAGAACATTTGAAGAAGCAAAAGTTAAAAAACAACAACATTAAATCAGCATCTACTTTATGGCTTATTTGTAAATACTTTCTTTCATTTGCCAATTCAACTTACATTTTTCTTATGTCTACCAAGTCCAGAAGTTTTCTAGGAACCTGGGAAGAGTATAAAAGAAATAAAATATGGTTTCTGGTTCCACAGGCTTTCAGCAATATCGATCTAACAATGACCATGTGGGCTGAGGTATAGAGAACTAATGAGCGGTGTCTTGCACATATATTTCATCAACACACATGTGGCATTGGAAAACCCTGGAAGGATGTGCATCACAATGTAAACTGTGGCTACATCTGGGTGTGTGTGTGTGTAATTATATGTAATTTTAAAAATTATTTGGATTGTTAAATAGAAATAGCCCTTAACAATGAAAACAGTAATGTATATCAGTTAAAGATATTTTAAGCCATTGGATCCGATGTTAACTAAGCAGACCAAGAGAACAGTAAGTCCATCAAAACAATAATCCATGTAATTCTTTGAGCAAAGACCCAATTAAGGGAAAATAAAGGATCTCTATAGCCCACCTTCTTTCAAAAGAATTATGTCTTCTTAAAACTGAACAATATCTACAATAGTTCTTAAGTATTCCTGCATTATTTTCCTCTCAGTGGAAGTTTCAGGTTGTTTTTCTTTTGTCTTTGTTTTTGTATTGATCACAATTTCAAAACTTTATAGCAATGTGTATTCTGAAAGATCTGATTGTAAGGCAGCACCTCTGAATCAATTTACCAGAAATGAGCCCCAGGAATGCCAGAGGAAGGGTTCAGGAAACTGGGAGCTGAGGAGACATTTAACTCCAGAAATCAGCCACACACTTAGGGCACACATTGTAGTCCCCTTACATACTGTTAGAAGAAGTGGAAGTATAATGTGGGTGGGAGCAGGAATGCAAAATGCTCTGTAAATGACTTTCTTTTTCAGCTGTCTGTGGATATAATAGCTAGAAGGGGAAGTTCTCGCTGCAACTGTCTCCAGAGAAGAAATGGAAGTGGGCTTTGGTCTATCTTCTTGACTGTGCAGATGTCTAGCTCTCCCACTCACTATTTCAGGCCACGAGCACTCAGTCTGGATGCTTCAGCCTTGGTTGAGCTTTTTGGCCAGGAGAGTTGGCTGGAATAAGCTCATCCACAGGTTTTTCATTGTGGGCTTACTTGAGTGAGAAAGGCTATTTATATGTTGACTTTGATGTAATAAGCTCTCTATCCCCTAAATTAAATCTCTTTAATTGGTGAAGCAGGGAGGGCTCAGTATGTCAAACATAGTCACCCAACTACATGCTACACAGAATAGGAATCGTGTCTGTCTTAGTCACCACTGAAGACTTTCAACACCTCATGCCGTGCTTTGTATATCATAGGGGCTCAATAGGCAGTGGGAAAAAGATGCGAAAGGAAAGGAATGCAAATTCTTCTTTGGTCACTTTGCAAATCTCTCTCTTGGATAAAATCAATAGTGTCCTAACTGGTCTTTGCCCCTTGTGATGATTTGAAGCTGTATGTACTTCAGAAAAACACGTTCTTGAAGCTAACCCATTCCTGTGGACGTGGACCCACTGTAAATAGGGGAATAAGAGCTAAAGTTGAGATGTGACCCACCTCATTCAGGATGGGTCTTAATCCTCTTATTAGAGTCATTTATAAGAGGATAAAAGACTGAGAAGACACGGTAAGAAACCCCAGAGAAGGTAAGAGATGAAACTGAGAGAAGCACACAAAGAAGCTGAAAGAGAAGAGCCAGAGTACCTGAGAGATAAGGACATACACAGAAGCCCAGAAAGGAAACCACTGAAGCTAGAAGCTAGAAGCAACAAAACCCATGGGAGAATGGAGAGGAAGGCAGACATCACCATGTGCCTGGCCATGTGATGGAGGAGTTGAGGATCACCAGTAGTCGGTCCTCTGGGAGAAATCACCTTCCTATTGATGCCTTAATTTGGACATTTTCATGACCTCAGAACTGTAAACTTGTAAGCTAATAAATCCCCATTGTAAAAGCCAACCCATTTCAAGTATATTGCATTTCATCAGCTTTAGCAAACTAAAACATTCTTGTACAATCCATTCTCCAAACAAAAGCCCAATTGATCTTTCTAAAAACAAACCAACTTCTAGAGCACGGTGATGTTTGCATAAGTCCAAAATATGCTGAAAATCATTCAATTGCACACTTCAAATTATTTTGGTATGCAAATTATGTCTCAGTAAAGCTGTTAAAAAAAAGCCCAACAATTAGATTGCCACTCCCCTGTCCACTGGTTCCCCCATTTCACTTAAAATTTGCCAGACTTATTGTAACCTGCAAAAGCCCTCCTGCTGCATTCAGGTTTCAGTTCAGATGTCATCTTCTCACTTTAGCAATGTTATTGTGAATCACCACCCCACAACTCCACCACCCCAATTGCTTTCTATCACATTATTATAATTTTATAGTACTCCTCACTATTGGAAATTACCTTATTGGTTTAATTATTTACTGGATCCCTCACTCAAATGTGAACTCCATGGGGACAGGAATCTTGCTGTTTATCTATAAATCCTTAGACCTGGAATGCTACCTCAGGCATAGTAGGTACTAACAAATATATGTTAAATGCTGACTGCCTGGTGCCTGCATAAAGAGCTTATTCTGCCAAGCTTGTCAAGAAAAAAATAACATTTGCCTTAATGTTAATCTTTACAAAAAAAAATAAGTCTAAGAAAACCTCTTATTCCTTTTAAATGATTTTTCAATTTTCACATAGCATTCAAATATAGTAAGCTCCTAGCCCTGAGAACCTGGTTTCCACAGCTGGGAAATTAAAATAATGCTAATATTCTACTGTATGAGACCTACTGTAATGCTGCTAAAGTTTCAATTGTGCCCACTTTTGGTGGGGAAACTGGGGGGCTGATCTTCTAGTGCAGACCATTACTAAATGGCACTTACAAAATTATAAGCATTTGAATACTTGTAAAAGCATCTGGGCCAGAAAAGATGTTTCCCCATTCTACTTTCCTTGATTGTTCAGAACTCTTAGAAGACCATGGTAATATTTCTAAAATGTGTATTTAATCAAGAAGTTTACCATTTATTGCCACACCTTAGGTAATTATAATTGCAACAATGATATATCTCAATTGTAGCCACCTACCCTCAACCATTTTTCATAGCATCTAATATTGACATAAGCCTTTGTTACTTCAAAGTCCTTCCCTAAGAACTGTCTCATGTGACCTGCACAATAGCATATGGGAAAGGGGTGTTACTATTAGTACTATTTCAGGGAGGAGGAAGCAGAAGTTCAGAGTTGAAGTGACTTGCCTAAGGTCCCACCACTATTAAGGAAGGACTACCAGGTATTCCTGACAAATTGCTTGCTCTTTCTTCTTAATGCCTTATTTGGGAAACCATTGGTGCCAGTTTGAAAGGATGTATGTACCCTAGAAAAGCCATGTTTTAATCCTAATCCCATTTTGTAAAGGCAGCTGTTTCTTCTAATCCCTAGTCAGTACTGTATATTTGAAACTGTAATTAGATCATCTCCCTGGAGATGCAATTCAATCAAGAGTGGTTGTTAAACTAGATTGGGGGAAGTGGGTCTTGATTAGTTTACTGGAGTCCTATAAAAGAGGAAACATTTGGGAGAATGAAGAAGATTCTGAGAGAGCAGAGAATGACATAGCCATGAGAAGCAGAATCTACCAGCCAGCAACCTTTGGAGATGAAGAAGGAAAATGCCTCCCGGGAAGCTTCATGAAACAGGAAGCCAGGGGAGAAAGCTAGCAGATGATGCCATGTTCGCCATGTGCCCTCCCAGCTGAGAGAGAGACCCTGACTGTGTTTGCCATGTGCCTTCTCACTTGAGAAGACCCTGAACTTCATCAGCCTTCTTGAACCAAGGTGCCTTTCTCTGGATGCCTTAGATTGGACATTTCTATAGACTTGTTTTAATTGGGACATTATCTCATCCTTAGAACTATAAACTAGCAACTTATTAAATTCCCTTTTTTAAAAGCCATTCTGTTTCTGGTATATTGCATTCTGGCAGCTAGCAAACTAGAGCACCATCCCTTTTCTTACTGATCAGGCAATAAGAAGTGATAGCAATGAAAAGTGCTCCAGGGAATTAAGAACCAGAAATAGGATTGAGAGCTTTGCATTTATTTAAATATAGTTGATCTCATTTTAATAAGCTATGTATTCCTGAGGTCATCAGTGTGGCCTTTAGTATAATATGTATAGTAATACATATACCCAATCTGACGTATTTCTTGTTGACTTATGGAAACATCACTAATGCTTAGCAGAAATTTATTTGTTGCTGATATTTCTAAGATTTATATTCTTATAAATAGTCTTACAAGTCATCAGTTCAACTTTTAAAGCTTTTCAGAAGGAAATCAGTGTTTTAATATGCAACATTTTACATCAGGAATAATATCTTTACACTAGCATTTAAAGAGTGCTTGCCTACTTCCAAAGACTGAATAAAATATATTAATATGTTTTTTTAATTTTAAATTTTAGATGGATCCTCTTTGACATTAAATAATCGCAGCTTATTCTAGGCCCACAGGAGGCTTGATGGCAACTTCTGTTCTAGTTCTTGTAATACACTTTAATTTCTCGGAAGTCTTTGATAAATCTATGAAACTAATCTCCATGAATTTCTTTCCGTTTTTTAAAACATATTAAGTTAGGTTTATTGAAATATAATTTGCATATAGTAAGATTCACTTTTTAGGTGTATATTTATATGAATTTTAACAAATATATAACTACCATCAAAATCAAAATATGGAATATTTTCATCACCCCCCAAAATTTCCTTCTACCCTTTTTTTAACATTTATTTTATTTACTGTGAAACATATATACAAAAAAGCAATAAATTTCCAAGTACATTTTAACAAGTAGTTATAGAACAGATTTTAAAGTTTGTCCTTCTACACTTTCTAAAATATTTTTAATTGTAAAATCTAACATATGCAGAAAAGTGATAAATTTCAAGGTGTAGTTTAATAAGTAGTTACAGAGCAAATTTCAAAGTACCATATGGGTTACATTTCCACAATTTCAGATATTTCCTTCTAGCTGTTTTAATACAATAGAGACTAATAAGAAATATCAATATAGTGTTTCAGTAGTCACAATCATTTGTTAAATCCTATCTTCTGTCTTACAACTCCTCCCACTCATTTGATCCTTCTCTTCATCTTTGGGGATAGTTGGGCAATAACTACTCTAACTTCTTCATGTTGAAAAGGGGTGTTGACATTATGGGATACGGGAATTCAACTAGTTGTTGTTCTTAAAGAGACTGGGTTTCAGAGCTTATCTGGCATAGGAACAATCTGGAGGTTTTAAGTTTCTGAAAAATTTAGTCTCAGATAGAGCCCTAGCTATTTTTTAGGATTTTTAGGAATACTGTTGGGTGGGGCTTGGCATACTGTGACAATTAGCAATATCTAGTGGAAACTTGCAGGAGAATAACCTTCAGAATAGCCTTTCAATTCTATTTGAAATTTTTAACCACTGATGCCTTATTTTGTTACATTTCTTTCCCCCCTTTTGGTCAGGAAGACATTGTCAACCCCACAGTGCCAGGGCCAGGTTCATCCCTGAGAGTGATGTTCCCCTTTGCCGGAGGAACTCACACCCCTAGAAGTCATGGCCCACGTACTGGGGGCAGGATGGGGGGAGGGCAGTGAGCTCACCTGCTGATTTGGGCTTAGGGAGAAAGGCCACATCTGAGCAACAAAAGAGGTTCTCTGGAAGTGACCTCTTCCAGAGAAATAAATTTCATAAGAGCAAGCCTCAAGATCGAGGGCTTGGCCTATTAACTTAGGAGTCCCTAATGCTTGAGAGAGTATCAAGAATTTCCCAGGTGGGGAAGTTTAATAATTCATATTTTTCCTCCAGTCCCTCAAGGGACTTTGCCAATACTTTTTTATTATCTGCCCAATATGCTCTGGAATATATTAGAGTATTCCATGAAGCCATACAGAATGACAAGGTCTCATTCCCCATTCCAGGCTCCATGTGTCTAGACTTTAAATGAACTGGCCAGACAGTTAAGTTAGATTGTGTGGTACAGAAAATTTAAGTTCTGGACATAATAAGCATCTCTTCCTTTTAAAAGGTGAAGTTTTAAAATACGGACAATATCTTCCTTTACCCTGTATTCTGATTTACCTTAGACCCAACCAGATCAGCTTCATTCTTATCTCTAACGGAAGTCTAATCTTTTTTTTTTTACTTCTTTAACAGTTGCTGTATGGAGTGCTGACTTTCAGAGCTGCAGAACTCTAAGCCTTAGGTATCACACAGGTACCCAAAGCTCCAGGGAAATACCAGGTTATACACAAAGAACAACAGCATCTCAGATTAGTGTTAGAAATAACACTTAAAGCTTAGGAATAAATGTGACTGCTGTAAAAGATTACAATCTAGGCACTGATTTTCTTATAAGTATTTTCTAAATGAAACTTACAATATTTGTCCTTTTGTTTCTGGCTTATTTTGCTCAATATAATGTCTTCATGCTTGATTCACCTCGTTGCATGCCTCATGACTTCATTCCTTTCTGTAACCAAGTAATATTCCATCATATGTGTACACCACAGTTTGCCCTTCTGCTTTGCAGTCAATGTATCCTTCGGCCACCTCCATCCATTGCCTATCTGAATAATGCTGCCAAAAACATCAGTGTGAAAATTATTCAAGTCTATTTGAATCCCTGCTTTCAGTTCTTCTGAATATATTCATAGTAACAAGATTGGTTAATCATATGGAGACCCTGTATTTAGCCTCCTGTGGATTCACTACATTATTCTCCAGAGGGGTTGCGCCATTCTGCTACCCTACCAACACTGAATACGTGCATCTCTCTCTCTCCACATTTTCTCTAGCACTTAAATTTTTATGTTTATGTTTTTTATTTATCTTGAATCTGCAGATCTTGTTGAGATATATTCACATAGCATATATTCTATCCAAAACAAACAATGTCTCACAGTATCCTCACTTAAGTTGTGCAATCATCATCACTCTCAATCTTAGATAATTTACATTGCTCTACAGAGAAAAGTAACAGATAAAAATACTCACACCAAAGACAAAACCCCAAATTCCCCTTTACTCTTATCACTCTCCCCAATTATTTTACCCCTAGTTTGTTGTGGTATTAGTGAGGTATTTCTGCTAACTATAGTCCACAGCATGTAATAGGTAGTTTTTCCCATATACAACTCTATTATTAACTTTTTGTACTAGTGTCATACTTTGAAGTAGTTCATGCAAGAAGTTATTTACATTTGCAGTACTCAATAATCGGTGAGTACATGACTTTAAACAACGCCTTTCAATCATATTCACTTTCAATCTGGCACTGATTACATATCATCCCACTAAAGCACTACCATCACATCTATCCATTCCCATACATTTGAGTTTAACTTTATTAGACCAGTCTGTACATATTAGGTAATCACTCCCCCTTCACTAGCTTGGTTCCCCTATTATATTCTACATTTTAAGAGTCTGAGTTTACATTTTCTAGGGGGTCCATATTAGTGAAATCATACGATATCTGTCCTTTTGTGTCCAGCTTATTTCACTCAGCATACTGTCCTCAAGGTTCATATATGTTGCCATGTGCTTCAGGACCTCATTTCTTCTTACTGCGGCATAATAGTCCATCATATGTATATACTACATTTTGTTTATCCACTTGTCTGTTGATGGACAGTTGGATTGTTTTCATCTATTGGCAATTGTGAGTAATGCTGTTATGAACATCAGTGTGCATATGTCTATTCATGTCACTGCTTTCAGATCTTCTGGGTATATACTGAGTAGTGGTATTGCTAGGTGGTAGGGTAATTCAATATTTAGTTTTCTGAGGAACATCCAAATTGTCTTTCACAGCGGCTATACCATTACACATGCCCACCAGCAGTATATAGTGTTCCAATTTCTCCACATCCTCTCCAACATTTGTAGTTTCCTGTTTATTCAATGGCACCCATTATATAGGTGTTGAATGGTATCTCATTGTGGCTTTGATTTGCATTTCCCTTTAAAGCTAATGAAGATGAACATCTCTTCATGTGCTTTTTTAGCCATTTATATTTCCTCTTCAGAAAAATGTCTATTCATATCATTTGCCTATTTTATAATTGGATTGTTTGTTATGTTGTTGAATTGTATGATTTATTTACATATACTAATATCAAACTCTTATCAGATATGTAGTTTCAAAATATTTTCTCTGATAGAGTTGGCTGCCTCTTCACCTTTTTTACAAAGTTCTCTGAGATGCAAAAGCATTTGATTTTGAGAAGTTCCCATTTATTTATTTTTTCTTTCATTCCTCATGCTTTGTGTGTAAGGTCCAACAAGCTACCTACTAATACTAGGTCTTGAAGATGTTTCCCGATATTTTCTTCTAGTAGTTTTATGGTATTGGCTCTTATATTTAGGTCTTTGACTCACTTTGTGTTCATCTTTGTATAGGGAGTGAGGTAGGGGTCATCTTTCATTCCTTTGGCTGCAGATATCAAGTTCTCCCAGCCTCATTTATTGAAGAAATTATTCTGTTCCAGTTCACTGGATTTGGGGTCCTTGTTGAAAATCAATTGACCATAGATCTGGGGGTCTATTTCTGCACTCTCAATTCAATTCCATTGATCAATATGTCTATCATTGTGCTAAAACCGTGCTGTTTTGACCACTGTGGCTTTATAACAGGCTTTAAAGAAGAAGTGTAAGTCCTCCCACTTTGTTCTTCTTTTTTAGGATAATTTTGGCAAAACAAAGCCCTTTTCCCTGCAAAATATCTTTTGCAGGTCTGCAAAAAAGGTTGTTGGAATTTTGATTGGTATCTCATTGAATCTGTAGATTAACTTGGGTAGAATTAACATCTTAGAGACATTTAGCTTTCCTATCCATGTACATCTATTTAGATTTTCTTTTATTTCTTTTAGCAAAGTTTTGTTGTTCTCTGTGTAGAGGACCTTTATATCCTTGGTGAAGTTTATTCCTAGACACTTGATTCTTTTAGTTATCATTGTGAATGCAATTTTTTTCTTAATCACCTCCTCAGTTTGGAGACATATACTCATGTATAGAAATATTACTGATATTTGTACATTGGTCTTGCATCCCATCACTTTGCTCAATTTTTTAATTAGCTCTAGTAGCTTTATCATGGATTTCTTAGGATTTTCCAAATACAGGATCATGTCATCTGCAAATAATGAAAGTTTTATTACTTCCTTTTCAATTTGGATGCCTTTCATTTCTTTTACTTGACTAATTGCTCTTGCTGGAACTTTTAGCACAATGTCGACTAATAGTGGTGGCAAAGGGCATCCTTGTCTCATCCTCGATCTTAGGGGAAAAGCTTTCAGTCTCTCACCATTGAGTATGATGCTGGCTGTTGGTTTTTCATATATGTGGTTTATCATATTGATGAAGTTTCCTTTGATTTCTACCTTTTGAAGTTTTTTTTTTAGTCAGAAAGGGATGCTGAATTTTGTTGAATGATTTTCTCAGCTTCAATTGAGATGATCATGTGATCTTTTTCCCTTTCAATTTGTTAATGTGTTGCATTACATTGATTGATTTTCTTATGTTGAACCATCCTTGCATGCCTGGAATGTACCCCACTTGGTTGTGGTGTATATTTCTTTTATTATTTCTTTGGATTCAATTTGCAAGTATTTTTTTTTTTTAAGAATTTTTGCCTCATATACATTGGGACGATTTCCTGTAGCTTTCCTTTCTGTAGTAACTTTATCTGGTTTTGGTATTAGATGATGTTAGCTTCATAAAATGAGTTAGGTAGTGTTCCTTTTTCCTCTTTTTTTTTTTTTGGAAGAGTTTGAATGAGAATGGTGTTCTTTTTTGGAATATTTGGTAAAATTCTCCTGTGAATTTTCTTTTTAGGAAGATTTTTGATGACTGATTGAATCTCTTTACTTGTGATTGGTTTGTTGAGGTCCTCTATGTCTTCTCAAGTTAGTAAATGTTGTTCAAGTGTTTCTAGGAAATTGTCCATTTCCTCTAAGTTGTCTAGCTTATTGGCATGCAGTTATTCACAGTATCCTCTTAAGATTTTTTAATTTCTTCAGGATCCATAGTAATGATCCCCATCTCATTTCTAAGTTTGTTTATTTGCATCATCCCTCTTTTTCTCTTTGTCAGTTTAACTAACTGTTTGTCAATCTTGTTGATCTTTTCAAAGAACCAACCAACTTTTGGTTTTATTAATTCTATTGTATTTGTTTTGTTTTGTTTTGTTTTGTCCTCCAGTTCATTTATTTTTGCTTTAGTCTTTGTTATTTCTTTTCTTCTACTTGCTTTAGGATTTTTTTTTGTTCTTTCTCTAATTTCTCAATTGTTCAGTTAAGATTTTGGATTTAGTTCTTTGTTCCTTTTAAATGTATGCATATACAACAATAAATTTCCCCTCAATACCACCTTCACTGCATCCATAGGTTTTGATATATTGTATTCTTGTTTTCATTCATCTCCAGATATTTGCCAATTTCTTTTGCAATTTCTTCTTTGACCCACTGGTTGTGTTGCTTAACTTCCATTGTACATATGGAAGCTCTGTTTCTTTGGTTGTTACTGATTTCTCACTTCATTCCATCATGGTCAGAGAAAGTGCTTCAAATAATTTCAATCGTTTTAAATTTATTGAGATCTCTTTGGGCCCCAGCATATGATCTATCCTGGAAAATATTCCATGAGCACTAGGGAAGAATGTATATCCTTGTGTTTTGGCAATGCAACTATATATATATATATATATATATATATATATATATATATATATATAACATATATATAACATATATATAACATATATAACACATATATATAACTATATATAACTATATATATAACTATATAACTTGTCAGATCTATTTTCCCCCTTTCTCTTTTTATCCTTTAAGTTACACTTACTAATACTTTTCAATTCTGTGCGCTTCTACAGACTTCTTTCTCCTTTTTCTTTCTTTCTTTCTTTTTTTTTTTAGCTGAAAGGATTCCCTTTACTATTTCTTATAGAGCAGGTCTCTTGTTAACAAATTCTCTTAGCATTTGTTTGTGAAAATTTTAATCTCTCCCTCATTTTTTTTTATTTGCATCAGCAGGCACCGGTAATTGAACCCAGGTCTCTGGCATGGCAGGCAAGAATTCTGCCACTGAGCCACTGAGCTCTCCCTCACTTTTGAAGGACAACTTTGTTTGATAAAGAATTCTTAGCTGACAATTTAACTCTTTCAGAGTCTTAAATATGTCATATCACTACTTCTCACCTCCATGTAGCCTGTTGAGTAGTTAGTCTTACATAGTTTCCCTTGTATATAGAGAATCACTTTTCTCTAGTTGCTTTCAGAACTTTATCCTTCTCTTCTGCTTTTGACCATCTGATTAGTATGTGTCTTGGAGTGGCTCTATTTGCATTTATTCTATTTGGAGTTCATTGGCATTCTTTGGTTTGCATTGACTTTTATAAGAGTTGGGAAGTATTTTAGTCTGTTAAATACTCTGGGAATGCAATATATCAGAAATGGAACAACTGTTTAAAAGGGAATTTATTAATTTACAAGTTTACAGTTCTAAGGCCATAAATATATCTAAACTAAAACATCCAGATAAAGATAACTTGACTCAAGAAAGGCCAGTCTGGGAGGGCACATGGCTGGCATTTGCTGGTCCTTTGGCTTCCGGTTTCACACAGCTTTCCTTGAGGTGTTTTCTTTCTGCATCTCCAAATGTCCCTCAGTGTCAGCTCTGAAGCTTTTTCCAAAATGGTTCCCTCCTAAAGGACTCCAGTAAGGGACCTGACTTGAATGGATGGGACACATCTCCAGGGAAACAACTTAATAAAAAAAGATCCCACCCAACAATATTGAATCAGGATTAAAGAACATGGCTCTCTGGGAGACACAGCAGTTTCAAACTGGCACAGGAAGTTTCCCCAATTATCTCTTCAAATACTCTTCCTAGTCCTTTACTCTCCTCTTCTCCTTCTGGATAGCAATGATTCTTATATTTGTGTGCTTCATGTTATCTATCATTTCCCTGAGATCCAATTCAAAATTTTCCATCTTTTTCACCATTTGTTCTTTTGTGTATTTACAGTCAAGTGCCCTGTCCTCTAGTTCATTTATTCATTCTTCTGCCTCTTCAAATTGCTGTTTTGTTGTCTCTAGTATATTTTTTACTTGATCTACATTATCTTTCATTTCCATAATATTTATTTTTCTATTTACTCTTCAAATTCTTCTTTATGCTCTTCTAGTGTCTTCTTGATATTCTTTATGTCTTTAGCCAATTCATTGAAGTTATTTTGGAGATTTCTACGTACTTGGATTAGTTGTTCCAAATTCTGTGTTTCCTCTGACTTTTTCGGCTTGGCCATATCTTCTTACATCTTCATGTGCTTTGTTATTTTCTGATTGCTTCACATTTGATTACCTTGATAAAGTTGTCTAGAAAGTTGCTTTCCCTCACTCACCTAGGATTTTACAGTTGCTTGGGTTTGCATTGAAGGTTTCTTTGAGTAACTCCAAGTCAGACTAAAATCAAGGTCTTCTGCATAATATGCAAGTCTATTTGAACATTTGTAGAAGATTTGGCAGTACAGCGATTTGCCAAAGTGCACTTTCCCTGTCCTCACAGCAGATGGTGATCTTGGGCCACATTTTCCCTCAACGCTGCTTTTCTCTGACTGGGGCAGCTGTCTGGATGGAGTCCAAAATAGGTGAAGGTCCAGACAATGCAGTTCTCCATGCATGCTGGAGACGTCCTGCCCCAGGGGTGGGGGTGGGCACTGTGTACTTTTATGATAGGTCTGGTAATTCTGAGGCTTCCAAGTGGAAAAACCTAAGGTTGTTTTTTTATGGAGCTGAAAATTTCACCTCCCCCTGCTCCCAGCCAGGTTGGAAGTGCATTGCTATTCAGCAGCCTGCAAGATCCTTGCCCACCATACACCCATGGGCCACTGGGGTGGAAGAGGAGCTCTTGGTGTTTCTGTGTGGTTCTCTCCCCGTAGCCGCCTCTTCACCCATGTACGCTATGATTATTGCAGGCTTTGGGGGAGAACAGATACAGGCAGCGGAACATGCTTTCTTGCCTGCTAATTGTTAGACTGGCTCAGCTCTTTCTGTTCTGCATCCCCTCTCTTTCGAAGGGGAGGACCCCGCATTCTTCCCCAAACTAGGCACCTGCAGTGGCCTGCCTCAGGTTTGGGGAGAAGCCACTATACACCATAGCAAGGTCTCTGTACGTGGCTAAAGTAAGTCTCTTGACTCCCAAATTCCCAAATAGAAGCTTCTGTCTGTGGGGCTGAGATCTGATTCCCCAGTTGGTTGCAGAGTTGGGAATGTGTAGTGCTCAGCTCATCCCTCACCTGCTCTGACCAACAGGTAGCAGCGTCACGGAGACCATAATAAAATAAACTCATCCCATCCTTTCAGTCGTATTTTCTCCACTTTTTCATCCAAGTCCTCCTATTATAATGTAGAAGCCCGACTAGCTGCTCATACCCAGGAACCGCTGTCCCAGTCATTTTCTGCCTTTCTCTAGTTATTCCATGGTGGGGAAGTTAGCTCTGCCTCTCCTATTTTGCCACCCACCCACCCCCCCAGAAGTCAGAATTTCTCATCAGCACTCCCCTTAACCCACACAGCTCCTCAAAGCAATTCTGAAAACTGTATATTCTACAAAGATTAATCTTTAGACACACCTTTTGGGCTGCTATTGCAGCTAATATAGGTTTTATGTATAAATATTTCACTAGAAACGGTAACAATTTGTCCTTTGAGAGTTCTATTGAATACCTGGAATGAGAAAAACCCTCAACTGGTTTATTCACTAGTCACATTTTATTCCTAATCTTGGCAATTGCCATTTAGGAGCCAAGCAATAAATTATGTGCATTTTCCCACTCTTTGTACATCCTTCTTTCCTAGTCCCTATCCCTGCAGTTTATCCCCCACTTCCCCACCGCCCCCAAAATACAGCTATTTTATTTTACAGGAATGAAGACCATTTCAGTTGTTTATTATAATAACCAGTTTTATCTGTTCTACGCCTCTTAAACTGGAGAGCTGCTACAGGTATCATTAGTCCGGCATTTTCCTAACCAGAATCCAAGAGGCTACCAGATCTCAAACAGCCCTCTGAATCAAAGATTTAATGATGATCTGTAGAGTTTTTAGGTTAAATATACTTTATTAGGTTCTAATTGTTTAAAAGTTTGGAACATGTATCATAAAAATCACGTGCTAATTCACCAGAATAGATGTCTTCATTTAGTCATCTCCTGGCTAGGCTGTGTGTGCCATTTTTAGACATATAGCTGTTCAATAAACCATGAGATGCAGGAGACAGACTAAAAACACCCATACTTTATGAAAGCATTAATCACACCACATGTGATATTAAGCTGACAATGACTACATTCTCCCAGAATTGTTTAATTATAAGCATACCAGCCAATCAACTTTGGATTGGGCACCACCTAATGGCAGAAAATGTTTTGTTTTTAATCTTACTTTGCTTCTTGGTGCTTGCTAATTTTTGTATTTTAGCTTACACTGATTTTGTATTTTACAGTGGGAAAATATACAAACGAAACGAATTCTCTAAAAAAAAATCTATTTTATCCCTAATTATTTAAATTTAACCTTACAATTAAGTAACACATTTTAATTAATTAAAGGTTCTCAAACTCTTCTGCACTGTACGTTCCTGCAATAAACTGTCACAAAGAAAATACTGTATTTTCCTGTAAACATGGTACTTGTTTAGAAATGTGTAATTTAACATACCTAATTATAAACAGTGACATACACACTTTTAAAATCATACAAATTTAATTATTTTCAAGAGGTCTTTGCCTGAACCTAAAGTTTGTTTCGTGATTCAACATAGAGGCAAATATTTGGGATAATACAAAACAGACAACCAATGTTTTAAGAAAAGGTATTTATTATTTACACCACTGAAATAGTCCCATAAGAACAATATATGTTTATATATTGTTTATCTGAAAAGATCAGCTTCCTTTCAAGTACAAGAACTGTATAAAGCAACACTGTAAACATAAACAGTGGTCACATCACATATCTATAGTGCAGGCTTAAGGACTGCAAATATATATTTTTAATCTTATGGCTAGATATTTTCACTGAAACGCAGTGTTTGCACATAGACAAGGTATAGCTAGAACAGAAGAACTTTTGTTCAGGCTTTTTTAGGAATGAATCAGTATCATGTTCCACTGAAACATTTAGTGGCTTTATCTGCTTTTATGACAATGGTTTAGGCAGAAGTGCTTCTATTTACCCACCAAAAAGAGACACACTCTTGTTCTTTAGTTTTATTCTTCAGTCTTATGGTTTCTATTTCCCATACTATATCTGTATCACAGTTGACATTTTCCAGTTTTACTCAAAGAACACTGACACACATACAGACCAAACTGAGATAGCTCAGAATTCAGAGATCTAAATAGTAGAGTACAGAGGAGAAATTGTGTGTATGACAGAGGGCTAAAAAAAATTCATGGTAATTTCAAGCGTAAAAGTTTCCCTACTCAAAAGTTCTTTTATTCTTTTGGTTTTAAAGGGGAAAACACTAGTTTTCAAGATGGGTTTGATCTCAGACTTAGTGAGACAAAAACACGAGACAAAATACATGATGTAACTTGTTTCCTAGATCACAAAATGACAGTGAGTATGCATTTTTCTCCTTTTTTTTCTTTTTTTTGTGGAAAAAAACTCAGTAATCAATACTGGAGAAAATACTTTTCAAGAGTAACAGTATATACACAGAGGGAAAAAAATGGATTTTTTTTTTTTAGCATATTGCTATGATCTTCAAAAAATATAAAATTAAATTTACAAAAACTGGAAGACCAAGATAAGCAGTGTGGCATTTGCTTCAGTGTCCGGCACTATCATAATGATTTCTAGCATAAAAGCAAGAAGTTCATGGACCTCAAGTATCTTCAATAACTACCAGCATAATTTACTACTGTCCTTGCTTCTTTGAGAGATACCTGCAAGAAATAAAGCAAAGATATTAAGGCTGTATCATGCTAAAACATAACAATCTAACTCTCCTCTCAAAGGAAAATAGTTTATCTTAAGGGTATAACCAAAGTTTCCAAGATGAGTAATAACTGTTAATGATCAATTAATAACTGTTTGCTTGTGTGCCAAGCGCTGATCTACGTACATGTATGAATTCATTTAGTCCTCACAACAGCTCTATGAGGAGTCCACTATTATAGATTATTCACATTTTCTATTATAAATTATTCATAACTTAGCGGCACAAAGAGGTTAAGTAATTTGCTCAAGTTCATACAGCCAGAAAGTGGCAAAGCTGAGATTCCACACAAAACACTGTGGCTCTAGAGACTCGTACATTAGAACTATCTCTCCATACTGCCTTACTTGCAAATGTGGAAGAATGTATTACGTAGCACTGTAATTCCTAAAACACTTCACAATCCCTTCAAATATCTTATTTTTCATGCATGACTTTTTTACTTTACTGAGGATAAGCAAAGATAAGATTATGGTCCAAGATGCTAAAAGACTTTGAACAAGACTGCAAAAGATGAAATTTACTATGCAAATTTTTCTTTGTATTAGTTAATAAGAATCTAGCACTAAATTAAAACTTTTATATCTTCACATTTATAAACTACTATAATCAGTGATGTGGAGTTCTTCATGTCAGGAGACCTGGACAGCTCTGATGGTGCAATTTGCTCACTTTGTGGCATTGCATTAATAGGGATAAAATGAGATGGGGATAAAAATGCCTGCCTTAGCTTCCTAACAGGATTATGAAATTCATATAAGAAGCTATATGTCAAAGAGATCTGAAAAGCCAAAAGCAGAATTTGAAAAGTCAAGGTATTATTACATGAACAGTTTCTTTTGTGCTATACAAATAGAACTAGATTAAAATGAAACATTTCCAACTTCAATGAGCTAATTCCAAAAAGTACCTATAGTATATAATAATCCCCTTCACTTCTCCAGAGATTCACCTCCTCTCAAAATCTTAATGTTTTATTTGCAATCTGAATACAGATGTGTGCACTGAGTTTGTGCACAGATTTGTGTTTAGAAAAAAGCATGGAAGATGGTAATAGTGGTTCTTTTTGCATAGGAAAACAAAAAGTAACTATTTTCCTAGCAGAATAAAATTTTCTAGTTGTTCTGTCACCAAAATAAGATAGAGTAATTTTGAAAATTTTTCAGGTAATTTTTTTATGTATTTTATTTTATCCTGACATTGTTTTTCAGCTTATGAAACAAGAGACTACATTCCCATAGATGCATAAAAGAGTGACCTATGTAATGTCACAAAATAATATGTAGTGAAACAAATGTGTACCAGTCTTTAAAGTATTTTCTATTAAGAGTATCAAAGAGCATAAGAGATGTGGGTTAATGTACAAGCTAGAGGTTAAGACAAAAGGCAATTATGCTTTTAAGGGGGGTGTCACTGGACTGAAAAATATTTTTAGAACTTATCCATTTAAATAAAAACTTAGAAGTTATGTGTATACTGGGGACATCAATTTTTTTAATATATTAAACTAGTTTAAAGAGGAAATCAATAAGTTACTTAGGACTTACCTTTCCCAATATTTGTGATTTAGCTCCAAGAAGTCATCTAATTTTGCTATTTCCTTGAGGTACTGAGTTAATTTTAAAAGTTCTTTGTCTTTATCTCGATTTAGGTGAGCTTTCATAAAAGGCCTTATCTATTAGGAGACAAACATCATTCAACGCATCACACTGCAAAAAGGAAAACCTGACCAAATCTACAATATCATTTAAATTAGAGCTAATGAGGTTAAAATATCAGCAAAGTGGTCAATACTAAAAATTACTTTTACATTAGCCTTTGTTTAATAAATTAACAATCATGGTATTATGTCTACAGAACAAATTAAAAGTTCTTCCACCGTTTTTTACCTTTCATTAATCTTTTGAGTATGAACTTTACACCAACTTACTTTCTTGTAGCATTTGACCCCCTACGTGGCAACTCTACTTTGCAAAACTGCTTATATGTTCCTCTTCTATCATTCCAGTCAATTCTTACTAATTAAATAATTTCATGCACATCACTCCATTTGTAAAAAATTAATCCAAATACAAGATGGATCTTATGAGTGAAATAAATATTAACACTGATGAATTTCAGTATTTTTCTATGAAATTTTTCTATAGCTGAGATATCATTATATAGCTGAGTTATATAACTTGATTTTTCTCACATTTTACCATAAGTATTATTCTTTACTACTGTTTCCATAAAAAATTGTTTTTTAATTATGCAAGTTTTCCCATAAAAAGAAGTAGTATTTCCAAAATTTTAAGGTTGCTATATTTCATAATGAAAAGCATTAATTAAAAAGCGTTAACTCAAAGTATAAACATCGAGACAATAAAGAGGGCTCAGGGATTGTAATCGGAAAAAGGCATTATTTCTTGACTTGGGATGAGGGATGCAGTTATATGTGTTATAGTTTTATACCAGTGTAACAGCAGCCTCCACAGCTGTTAGTCAGCAGGGCTCTCATGCTGGGGTTGTTTTTTTCTGATGATGTTTTAGGAGAAACAGTAAGAGTCCTTAAAGTGAGCATGCAGAAGTTTGAGCAAGCACATTGTCCAACTGACTGAGGTTCCATTTTTAAACAGGTAAGCAGAGGCAGTGCTATTTCATAACAGCAGTTTTGAGAGTGGGGGATGAAGAAGATACTGTACAAGGCCTTGATTGCACCCTGGGGGTGGGAGTAAACAGACATCACCATTTAGTGAAATGAGTTTCTGCATCATCCTGGGCAATGCTGCAATGTTTTGAAGTATTACTTCTTCCAACTCCTAACAATTTTAAAGTTAACATTATAATTTTTTAAATAATTACTATACATATTCCTATATGTGATTCCATGTTTAAACTGCAGGAATCACATTAGAACTGAAAGGGAAAGTGCAGTTTCAATGACTGGTAAATAAGATTTTCAGTCTAAAGTCTTGCTAAATTACCTTTACATATAAACATTTTGGCTGTAAGCACTATTAGACAACAAAAAGTAAAATACTACAGTGATTCTGGAACTAAAAGTTAAACTAAACTCATCTAGGAAAAAAAATCTATTATTCATCTAATTGACTCCATTTGTATCAGTACAAATATTGCTTATAGTAGGGCATGCAATATATATGATCATTACCTTGTTGTCCCATATCAAAGAAACACATTTTTTAGGAACTTAAAATCCATCTAGATTAGCTGAATTCCCCTATATCATTATCTCCTTAAATACACAATAAAAATGAAGCTTTCAGAGTATCAATTGATTTAGCCAGGACACTCAAGTTCTTTTAGTTCAATACTACATTCATAACTCAGTGTCTTCCATATTATATTTCATCCTTAAGACTGGCAAACTTATTTTTATCAGAAATTAACTATTTTGAACTCTCTGTGAAATCTTTTATGAGATTTCTACTAAGTGCATTGTGAAACATGATAACAAAACCCAAAAGTATTTAAGAATATTTTTCAGTTTCATAACTGTTCTATGCCACTGTGGGCAGATCATTAATAAGTAGCTAAAAGGTTTTCAAAAGGAGACATGCAAGTGAATCACCTGCAGAACGCTGAGTTAGAATTTCTGGAGGCGAAAGCATATGTATTTTTAGAAATTCCTTTGATGACTGTACTAAGTACCCCTGGTTTAAAAAATCCCTGCTCTAAAGTAACTTGAAGAGCTACAAATTCATATGATCTTTCTCTGCATTGAAAGATGAGTAGGATCCAAATGTTGGCTGGGAAAATAAAGTGTCTTTTAAAAACACATGATTGTATATTTGTTTAAAAAAAAAAAAAGCTAAAGCTCTCCTCAAAAATTATTCCTTGACTAACATGACTTCATCTCTTTACCAGAACAGGTAATAACCGTTAGTTTCATAGAAAAGCATCTCACATCAATCACATTTTTTCTCTAGGCTGAAGAATCCATTTGGTGCCTTGTACCTGGGTGAACTAGCTACTAGAAAAGCACTGCTCCAAAGCCTCAGACAGAAACCATGTTCTGGAGAGGGCCATGACCATCAGTCTACTCCGAGTGCTCTTCTTTCAAGTCACACAGCGTTTATACTTGTGGCAACTGGCTATCTAAGTTAGCGTTCTGCCCCTAAACTATCCTCATTCAACACCAAAGACCACATTAACAGTTTGCAAGGAAAGCCTCAAAAACGTAATTTCTTCAAGTTTTCTTCTAACCTTTTACAATTACCAAGAACCCCAGCTTGCTGGGAAAAGTTCAGGACTAAGAATAAAAAGATCTTAGTGTCAGGATTTCCAGTTCAAACGGAGACTCCTTTCCATTAGCACCATAATAAAGGGCAACCTTTTCGATCTCAATATTATGCCAATACATAAGCAACAACGGTATAAGAAATTTTAAGTTTCAAATTTCTCCCTTATGGGAGGGTGGGGCAGGATGGTGGGATAGGGACGTGTGGTATTTAGTTCATCCTTTAGAGCAGCCATAAACAGAGAGGAACTTTCTGGAACAATTGATTGGGGGGACATCCGTGACCAGACACACATAGTATATCAGTGCCAAATGGGTAGAAGGGCCAAGATCACACCACAGAACTGTGAATAAAGCCTCCAAAACCCAGAGGCTGGGGCCCCTCCCTCATTGGCATGGCTGGCTCAGTTGGAAACACTTCCCCATGAGGAAAAAGAAGTGGTCTCTTCTGGGAGCAAGGGAGGGCAGCCCAGCCAAGCTCCAACTGCAGGTTTAATGAATAAATTTGGGCCTCTGAATACAAGCTTCAAACACAGATAAACCAAGAGCAAATAGGAAAGGAATGCTGAGGTTTTTCCAGGCAGACAACACAGCAGGCAGGGCTGATGGGGGAAAAAAAAA
>PVIY010032191.1:0-29137 GCA_004026745.1 Myrmecophaga tridactyla
ACACACACACACACACACACACATACTATATAAATATTATGAGGTTCATTATAGGAATTGGCTCATGTAACTATGGGGATGAGCAAGTCCAAATTCCATAGGGCAGACTCAAGTGGAGAACTCCAATGAAGGTTTTCCATGAATTCTCCAAGAGAAGCTGGCTGACTAAAGTAGAGTTGGACATTTTTTTCTTCTGAATGCTGAAATCATCAGCTCTCCCTTTAAGGTTTCCATCTAATTGGATGCCACTCCTCTCATTGCAGTCTCCTTGGCTGAGGGTAGATGTAATTGGTCACAGATGCAACCAATTTACTGATGATTTAAATCTATGAAATATCCTCAAAGTAACAAGCAGGCCAGAACTTGCTTGACAAAACCAGTGGGCACCATAAACTAGCCAAGTTGACACATTAATTTAACTATCACATGAGCTCCATTTTCCTGTTAAACTTTTTATTCTGAAATGCTTTCAAACTTCTAGAAGAGTTACAAAAATAATACAAGCCCAACACAGAAAACTCAAATTCACCCTAAACCCCAGACACCTAGATTCACGAATTTAAAATGTTTCCCACATTTGCCCAAATTCTGTCCACCCACCCACCCACCCACCCATCCACCCATCCATCCATCCATCCATCCACCCATCCATCCACCCACCCACCCATCCATCCATCCATCCATCCACCTATGTGCCTATCAATCCATTTCTGAATAATTGATGTAAGTTGTGAACACCATTCTCCTTGAACGCTTAAGACTTCCATGTACATTTCCTAAGAACAGGAATATTCACTTATGTAACTACCTTTGCACTTATGAAGTTCAAGAAATTCAACATTAAAAGGAAAATTTCAGTCTATATTCCAATTTTTTCAAATGTTTTAATAATGTCCACTTGAGACTTTTCTCCTCTTTCTAGATCCCATTCAGGATCATGTATTACATTTAATTTTCATTATCTCCTTAATTGCTATGTTTTATTTTTAATTGCGAGAACATAAACTTTCCCATCTGAGCCACTTTCAAATGTATCATTCAATGGGTTTACCCTGTTCACAGTATTTTGGCACTATTACCACTTTCCAGTATTAAAATGTTCTCATCTCCTCAAACAGAACACTATATCCTATGTGCATTAATGCACTATTTCCCTATCCCCTCTTCCTGGGAACCTGTATTTTAATTTCTGCCCCATATGAGCTTGCATATTCCCCCATATTTTCTTTGTAGTTTCCATGGGGCTTAGATTTAGCATCCTAAATCTCTAATAATCTCATTTACTTTGATACCAACTTAACTCCAAAAGCATAAACAGCTAAATACCTGTACACTTCTGCCCCAACCCCATCTTTATGAAGTTTTGGTCACAAATGACATTTTTATACATCATGAGTCCCAAACCACTGATTTCTCATTATATCTTATGCATTGCCTTTTGGATCCCATAGTAAGTAAAAAGTACAGCTATAAAACAAAAAAAAATACAGCAGTACTGGCATTTATTTTTACCCATGACATTACCCTCACCAGCGATCTTTATTTCTTCATGTGGCTCTGATTTATTTACCATTTCCCTTTCCTTTCAACCTGCAGAGCACTCTTAAGCATTGCTTGTAGGGCTGGTTGAGTGGCAAGGACCTCTCTCAGCTTTTGTTTATCTGGGCATTTCACAATCTCATTTTCAATTTTGAAAGATGTATTTGCCAGATAGAGAACTCTTAGTTGGCAAGTTTTTGCATTCAGCACTTTAAACATGTCTTCCCACTGCCTTCTTTCCTCCGTGGTTTCCAATTAGAAATTGGCACCTAATCTTACTGAGGCTCCCTTGTACATGCCATGCTGCCTCTCTCTTGTGGCATTCAGAATTCTCTTTTTCTTTGGCATACGACTGTTTGATTATAATGTTCTGCAGTATGGGTCTCTTCCGATTTATCCTGTTTTGAGTTCAGTGAACATGTTTTTCATTACATTTGGGAAGTTTTCAGCCATTATGTCTTTGAAAATTCTCTCTGTCCCTTCTCTATTCCTTTTCCTTCTGGGACTCCCACAATGAGTATCTAGTTAAAGTTATTTCAGAACTTTCCTTGAATGCCAGGGGCTGACTAAAAGAAAAAAAAAAGATTACAAAGGGAGGAAAAATTTTAAAAATGCCTATCCCAGTCTTTGCATATTGATGTATGCAAGATTTTCCCCCTACGGTGTATGCCTACTGTGAATTTAGAGGATACTTTCAGGCAAATTAGAGGATAGTTCCAGGCAAAGCATAGGGGCCTCCTGATCCATGCACATATGGCCTTAGGAATTCCCCCATTTATGCAGTACTAAACATCCCTTCTTCCCTGGGAAACGGTTTCCTCATGGTTCCTAGAACTATACTGTTTGGCCAACAGCCAGCAATTCCTTGCTCCAGGCAGCATAACTTGGCTGCTATCTCATGGCATTCTGAAGGAGAGCTTTATGAACTGCCTTATACATGCAGGGTAATTTTTGGACAGAGTCTTCAGGCCACCACCAGACAGATTGGGCCAGTCATACACGCTCCTAGTATGTGTATTAAAGTTCCTCTGTCCCCTCCAAAACCAGGACTAGGAATCTGAACTCGGAGCATGGGCCAGCTCCATGCTGAATTGGAGAGGGGTGGGAAAAGGCCAGCCAGAGTACCATGAGATGCTATCACTTTAAGTAGTCCTTTTCTTGATTTCATGCTTACCCCATCAATGTAATCTTTTACTTGCATTATGGAGCTTTCAGACCCATGTTCCTGTCAGTTTTTACTGGTTGTTTAAAGCTTCTGTTGGGGGAGAGAGCCCTGAAGTGTCTCCCTCTGCCAACTTGATCTGGGGTGGGGGGCGGTTCTCTACAGGTTTGCTTAAAACATATAGTCTTTTATTTAAAACACACACACAAGCACGCATGTACACACACATGCACAAACACACATGCAAACACACTCCACCACACACACACATACCCCTAAAGAGAATTTTTGCTAGAGAATTACACTGACTATTTAAATATGTCACAAGTACAATTAGATATTTAATTTTATTAATGTAGACAATGAATGCAGATATTAGCTTCAGTGGAGAACTGTGAAATTGACTTGAGTTAATAGGGGAAGTAAGAGTTAAGTCATGCCACACACTTATTTGGGCTGTAATTAATTTAATTATGATAGCAAACCCTCTCTCATGATACTCTGCTATCATTAATTTCACAATTAAATGAAATCAAATACATTAACATATGGGCCATGTTATATGCACTTACATTTCCCAGAAGTTTTTTAGTTGTTGTTTTACTAGGTAGAAATATTTCAAGAGCATGCTCAAGAAAATAATCATGAACTCAAAAGAATGAAATTAGAGTTTAAAAGCTTTCTTACAAGTAATAACTATCTCTGCCAAGTATGATATATACAAACTATATATAAAATCCTTTAAAACTTTGTTAATTTAGGAAGGGAGTCTTTAATTTGGAGAAGGTAACTATGAAACACCATGAAGTGGTTTAAAGTTTTCACTCAAAATTCACTGGAATTAAAGAAAGTATAAGTCCTTGGACTTACTCAGGATCATCCTTCAAAAATTCTAAGTATCCATGAGGAAATGTCAAATGTATTTAATATACATCAAAGAAATTTTCATAGAAATACATGGTTGAATATGCATTTACAAATTATGCGCTGACATCCATTCACTGAGGATTAAGGAAGATTTACTTGAGCTTTAATCGAATGTATTTTCATTATTACAAATTGACTTTTGCCATCCTTCACCACTTTTATAGTTGATGCTTAGAATGTGACCCTTAAAAGTATAAGAGTTTTTTAAAAACATGGGGACATTTCTCACATTAAGATTGTGTTGTCTAGCTATGCAGTCCAAAATCAACCGAGAAATCCATACTACCAAACAAATCATTAGCACAATCACATATCACAATAAACATGCATGTGCAAATACACCTTAGCATGCTCTTTAATTCTACTGACTTTCTCTGATATAGTTTTCTTTGATTAGACTTGGATGTAATCATGCATTTCAGCTTCACTTATGACAGATATTTTGATTCTTCTCTTTGGCTATAAAAATACTTTTGTTGTATTGCAGTTATGTTACCAAATTTCCATTTCAAAATACAGTTTCTAAATGTGAGGACCCAGCCCTGGACCCATTCTTTCTTACTTTCAAACTTCCCTCTCCTGGGACTTAGCATTTAAATCTTTCTTTGTCTGAGTCAGCAACTCTATAATTCAGAGATCTCTTGCTGCAGGTTTCAAAAGAGGAGGTTCTTTTTCAAGGTGGAATCTGTTGTTTTTTCTTTTTTATATGCTGTATGGCAGAAGGTAGAATCTGTTTTTATCAATGTACCTGACCTGACTGAGCATATGATTTTTCCTGCTGTTATTCTTTGCAGAACAGAGTATTCTAAAAATAATCTTGATGTGTATATAAATACTATTTATTTTGATCAATTCATTGTGATTATGGGACAAGCAATTATTTTATTCCAAGCTAATTTCTTTACTACATAAACATTTTAAAAAAATCTCTCGTGATTTCAGGTAAATGAAATGTATAATTATACGTGTACATATTTATTTTCCATACAAAGTTAACATACCTCTCTTACTTAATATGAATCTAAAGAAGAGTTGCTGATTCCTAAAATTGTTAACCCAGTGTATCAAAGTAGCTGGCACTCTTAAGCACACACATATACATGTATTTATATATATGTATATATACAAATAGCTATGTATTTATAAATATATGAACTGGAGTTGTTTTTAGAGTATTTAAAAATATTTTCCAAATATTCAACCAAGTGAACAAATAATATTTATACCAAGATTCACCCAAGTTATGTTATCTCAGACCAAATTTACTGTATTTATGGAAAAGCTGCCTTTTAATAGTAATGAAATTCAACAAGAAATATATGTATAATTTTTTGTAGTTTACAGATGACTCCTTGCTTGGGTTTACAAAATGCAACATAATTTTGAGCAAGAGCAAATAGTAGTAAATTAAAGTTCTGAAAGGAGAGACACAAAAGAACAGAACAAAGGAGAAAATAGCTGTTATTTTTATTGTAAGAAAAATTTCCACAGGACAATATATGAGTTCTACAAGCAGCGCTTTCAAATATTGAACTAGGCTTAATAATAAAGCATCATCTATATTTAAAGTTTAATGTCTACTTGGCTTCTGCTCTCTGTCCTGGTCAGCCTTCAGCTAAACAGTAAATGAAGTGCCCGCATGACAGGCTGTTCAGCAGAACTGGTACTCTGATTATTTATTTAAAAGTTTTATTTATTTATCAGTTTTACCAGATGAATAAACTTATTTTCCAAACATTATTTTAATAGATTTATTGATGCGGATACAGCATTATACAATGCCATGTGTGGCTCTAATGATTACGAGTTGGATAGGAAGGATTCATTTACCATGTGCTAGGGAAATGTTTGTCTAGCTTCAATAGCAACATTGGCTGAGCTCGCTCTTTCGAGTACATTTGTTATTCTGGATAACAGGGGAACCCACCTCCTCGAGGTTCTGCCAAAATTTGCAGGATTTAAAATGCAGTTTGGAAGAGTGAAATAGAAATCAAAGGGCTGCCTTGAGCATTCATGCAGTCCTTTCAACTGCAGCAGCCCTTTCATCTCTCAATGGTCCTTGGGATTAGAGCTTGCAGAGCAACAAGGCTCTCACCCACTGACTTATTTTTGCCACACCAAATCATAATTAGCAGGACAGGCAGGAAGAACAAATGAGAGTCACTACAATCATTTTTGAGCTTTTATCTCTGATAAGAAAAATGTACACATTTCTTCCTTAATAAAGGTTGAATACCTAATAGGGCCATGGCTGTAGTGAGCATTTTTTGTATCCATTCATTCATTTCTTCCTTACATCTTAATTGCGTGCCTCCTGTGTCCTAAGCATTCTCCTCTGCATGGGGAATACAGAACCGAACAAAATGTCTCACACAGCTTCCATTCTAATGAGAGAAGCTCATAGAAATGTTAGTGCTTTAGCAAAATATGGCGAATAGTACTAGAATTCCGCAGTGAAACCTGGGCGCTTCTGTAGGAAGGTAGGATGAGTTAGTAGTAGGCCTTCTTTCTGCTCTCATTATAATGGTGACTGAGATCCATACAGAATTCAACCATTATCAGTAAAATTAAGAGCAACACTGCCAAGTTAATGCTTTATACTAGGTGTAAGGTTGCTAGATAAAATACAGTTAAATTTGAACTTCAAAACTTTGAATTTCATTAATTTGAATTTCATAAGAACAATAAATAACTGTTTTAATAGGTGTATTTCCCAATTCTTTCATGGTACATATGAAAAAGTATCCATTCTTTATAAGAAATTCAGTTTGAATTTGGTGTCCTGTACTTTTATTTGCTAAACTGGCAACCAAAATAAGGCAATTATTGTCTTTTTTCTTGATCTGCCAAGGAAAAGTACTAAACAGAAGCCTTTCTCTTTTATTTGAAACTTAAAGTGAACATCAAAATCGGGGGTGCAAGGGTAGTTCAGTGGTGGAATTCTCACCTGCCACGCAGGAGACCCAGGTTCGATTCCCGGACCATGCACTCACACCCTCCCACCCTCCCACCCCCCCCAAAAAAATCAACAAATGTTGCTGCAATAATGGGACAGTCACATGGGAAAAGAATGAAATGTGACCCCACCATATAAAAAAAATACGAATATCAAAATTATCTACCTGTTGCATCACAAAAAGTATAAGGAAAGCATAGGTCCCGTATGATTGTTATTAACAATCCTCATCGTTATGTTAAAATCATTGGTAATAATAAAATCTTGGTGGCCGTCTTATATTTTGTGATTTGAAAGATAAACCATTGGGTTAATAGCTACTCTGAGATTACAAATCAGAGTTTCATTAAAATATATTGATCAGGGCGGCTGCCGTGGCTCAGCAGGCAGAGCTCCGACCTGCCATGCTGGAGGTCTGGAGTTCGATCCCTGGTGCCTCCTGCCCATATGCAAATTAAAAAATATATATATATATATAATATATATATATATATAATGATCAGTCCTGAAAGGATATTTGCTAAATAAATTAAAATTAAAAATAAAACATTCGTTATGTTAGTGCCTTGGGGAGCCAGTTAATTTAGAATTTAAAAGCTAAATTCAAGGCTTTAACCTATACTCGTCTCTGTCTGTCCTTGGGCTAATTATTAGCCAATCTGAGCCTTTATTTTCTTACACGTGAAAATGATAATTCATGAAGTTGTCATAAAGATGAAATGATCTCAGCCAAAGAACTTATCACAGGGCCTAGCATACAATTATTTAATAAATGATAAATATTATTAAATTCCAAACTGTGCTATAAATTATGTAGTCTTTTATTTTTCTTTCATTAAACATGTAATCACAGTCCTTGAAAGTAAATATTTTTGAAGCCTCCACAAAGCGACCTACCCATACTGAAGGCAAAACTAAAACCTCCTTAGGCATAAAATATTACCCTTTCCAAAAGTTAGTACTAACTTTTGACCTATTCTAGTTGTGTCACATAAAGATATTCAATTAACATCTTAGAATGCTAAATTTATGTGTTCCCACTATACCAATGAATCTGTGTCAAAACATATTTGATTGGATTTTAAACTAGGAAATTAAATCCAAAATCTAAACATATGCTAAATGGAATATTATGTGAGTTGCTGGCTACTATAAAGTAATAAATTCTTCCAAACCACTATATGTCTAAGTTAGGGCAAATATGAATAAGAGAAAATTTTCCAGTGATGCAGTTGATTAATTATATGATTTAATCATTTTATATTTGTTATTATGGATAATATATTTTATAAATAATCACCTTCTGATAGAAAGCATGAAGACAAGGAGCATCATTTAAGTGAAAAGAAGTGAATGAAATACTGCATACTTTAAAAATGCTTCTTCAAACGCACTACAGTACAGTAAGCATTCAGTCAATATTTGCCAAAAGGAAGAATGAATAAATGAATAAATGGGCAATGCATGGATGAATGAATGACTAGAGTCTACAAAGGAGAAAATTGCTTCTTTGGGCACAACTCAGGTAAGAGGTTATTTTATGACTGTATTTTTGTAGCATACTTGTCCTTGAAAACATAAGATATATATGTTGAGTAAAGACTGATGAAAATATTACAGTAAATTTAGAAGTTAGATGCCTATGATAACTGATTATAAAGCATTTTCACAGTATCATTAAATTTAAAATTAAACTTTCAGTTTGTTGTGTGATTTCTATAAGCTAGTTTGATTGCCCAGGAAAAACTATCTAAGGTTTAAACCTTCAAGGATACTAAAATGATTTTTTAGTAACGGCTAAGTCTCACACATATCTTCTGAATAAACATTCAAGGGAACTAAAACAACTTTGAGTGTTAAGCAAGTACCTTAGCTTTGCCCTATTGATACAAAGAGGCATCGTTATAGTTAATATTTTGTTCAAGATAAGAGAGAAGTCATAGCATTCACTCAAACCTCCAATTCCCCAAACTAATAGTGCGAGGAAAGAGGTAAAGGACATAGACAGAGTTGAACTTCACCTTAAAGGCTAATAGAAGATATTTCTGTTCAATTCTTCCAAGCAGGAGAGAGAACCTGAGCAACACTCAGACCGAGAATCAAACCCAGGAATTCTCCAGGCATCCTATTCCATTTGACATCCATATCACCACAGGGCAAAAAGGGACCAACAAGTCCTAAAATACCTAGGAAGTACATTTAAAGTGTTTGAATCAAAATCAGCATCGCAAACTATTAGAAGAAATGTGTTTCTGACAGTATAGAAAGAAAATCATCTTTAAATGATATGAACTTAACTTGAAGCCAAGAGATTAGCTAAAGGACCTCTTAAAGTCTCTCTCTCTTTTTTTTTAGATGCTATATGGCAGGGTCACATTTCATTCTTTTTTCCTTGTGAGTATCCCATTTTTGCTGCACCATTTGTTGAATTTTTGTTTGTTTTGTTTGTTTGCGGCAAGTACATGGGCCGGGAATCAAACCCGGGTCTCTTGCATGGCAGGCGAGAATTCTACCACTGAACTACTCTAGCACCCCTTAAGACCTCTCTTAGTTTTGCTTTTTATTCCTTGGAGATGCCGACATGATTTCCACTAAAGGAGACTTTGCATAGTGTCAGTGATGTGCTCACTGTGGCAACGAACTTTTGAGAGTGATCATATTGTAGCTAAGGGGAAAGCAAACCCTCTCTCTAGTTGTTTATCTAATTCAGAGAAAACAGGAAAATAAATTTCATACATCAAGCTTTCTGTCAGTGAATCAGGAACATCTGTCTGCAGATAATTTGGGGTTAAATATATAAGCAAACTTCAGAGATATAAGAAAAATATACTCCAAAGGAAATGGAAAATTTAAGTTCTGTTTCCTTGAGAGCAATTTAAAATATAATATTTTGATTTAACTTCAAAGCATCATGTGACATAAAAATGAATACTTTCCTTCATCATTATCCCTTCATAGCAATTTTATTTCACTACAGGTTACTATCACAAAAATGTAAATGTCTATTACTTTAACTTAAATCAATAACTTATGAATCATTACCATATGGAGATAAACATACTAAAAGACAGCAGCAGTTTGTGCTTTTGAAACTCTTTATAAAAATATATACCTTCTGTATACACTTGGCATATTATTTTGAATAACTGATCACACAGGAATTTTAAAACTCTGTACTTAATTCTTACTACACTAGCATAAACCTGTATCATACCCTTTCCCTGATTTTATGTTATTGAAAAAACATGATATATATTTCCTTTTAAGAAGATGAAAGTAAATTAGACTTCTATTTGAACATCCAAACTATATATCCCTCATTATATTTTTAAAATCTCTGGTACATCATTCAAGGAATATCCCACAGGTATTTCATCATTCATTTGCTCAGGTTTGTCTACTCAGTTTACCAACTCAAATTTTATTAGAAGCATCAAATCAGAAAGGCTAGGTCTGGGAACATTGATAAGGTTTATTCCCTATTTAATAACATTAATACTTATATTTTTCACCTCTTATTATCTGCCAGACTTTATTCAGGACATATTTTGCTTATATTGATTCTAGGTCTTCTAACATCCTCTCTTAAGATAGTTGTATTATTAGCTTAAAGAGAAAGAAAGGGGGGAGAGATCAAGTAAGAAGAAATTGAGTCTCCACAGCACTAAAAAGTCCAGCTCTAGTGTTAACTTTAATATGCCTGAATCTATAGATAAGTTCTTAGGGAACTGCACACCATTAATTACATGCCTACATGCTTAGTACCTTTTGGGTACAACAGATGAACCAAAGCACCAAAAAGCCTTCTGATTGCGCAACTATGATATAAAATCGATAGAATATGGGCCAATTCCCCCTCTTTCTTTATTTACAACATTTGTCACTAAGTTTTTACAGCATGGCGAATATTGGTATTTCTCGTACAAAATACCTAAACTTGTTTTAAATCATAATCTTCCACCCAATAGTTGTCTTAGGAAAGATTATGGAGAATTACTGTTAGATATTCTACAGCTACTTCTTAAGCAGCTTAAATCAGAACTCAATATCCACTTCTGAATTTAAAACCCTCTTTTACTTCATTTAGAAATATATTTCCCTAGTAATAAAAGGCCTTGGGAAAATATTCCAGTGAGGCACCTTTCTTCCTATAATAGGATAGTATCTTCCCAAAGCCTGTGTTTGTTTTTTTTGTTTGGCTCTTTTTTGAGGGGCCCCTACATCTATTTTTGGTCCCTAGATATATTTTGACAATTGTCATACCATACTTGATCGAAGACTGCCTCTTTATAAAACATAAAAGATAATTTCTTCTATTCCTGGACTGAAGCAATTTATTTTTTCATTCATGGGAGATTTTTAAAGCTAGTTCAAGTTTGCTCATTTTATTCCTAATGTGAAGGGCTTTCATTTGGATGCTCAGGCATGATAAAATACCTCTGCATGTGAAAACACAAAAATGTGGTGACAAAAATCAATGAAATCAGTTTCTGTACTTTAGAAAGTTTATGGTTAATTTCCTCCTTCCACTGATCATTTAAATAGAAATTATTTTTTAAAACTGTACAGTTGATTTACAGGGATTAGCTGGCCAATATATCCAAAGGGCAGTATTTTTTCCTGTCTGCAGCTCTGAATTTGAGTTAGGTTATTAATTACCAAGAAATAAGAGGTATCTTGCAAATTAGGAGGAACTTATCTGCAAAGGTCTAAAATTCAAACAAAGATTAGTAGTCTAGCATATAATGGAATTTTCACTCACATTACTCATATCTAACCAAACACCATTTAAAATTTTTGCAGATCATAGAGGTCTATATGAGGGAAACACTAAATTCCCTCCATGCTATTACTCCAAAGTACTTTTTAGACTCGATCTATGCAACCCTTCATGCAATGCTATTACTAAATCACACAATTTAAAAAAATCAAATTTGGCTGTCTATGCAAGTAATGTGAAATGCAGAGTTAATACAATTACCTTAATGATCCAAGATACACTGAGAAAAATACACCTATCTTTCCTGAACTAGTTGGCAAGAAATGGAAATTTAGGGATGATTAGTCTCAGATTTATTCCTTGCGTGTTAGTTACAATCACAGAATTCAAACAAAACAGTTTGCTTGGATAATTATATAGTATGACTTATTACAATAATAGGTCATTGAGGTCTTAATATGAACTTAGAGCTATCCAGAGTTAACCCATTGCAATCTATACAGCAACTTTATGAAGAAAAGAAGTTTACACTCATTCCCATGTGGCACACAAGGTAACACCTGGGGCAGAGGAACTGCCCCAGGTCACACAGTTGGTGAAAAGAAGAAGCGTGGTTTGCACTCAGTCTGGCTCATCAGGAGTTAACCACTACACACATTTCTATGCAATATCTTTCATGAGAGGACTTAAAAACAATAGTCTGGGTATTCTAGCCAGATATATTAGCTAGGATATGTAACCAAAACCTAAATATTCTGGAAAGAAATTTAAACTTTCAAAAATAATTGAAAAGTCTGAGTCCCTTCCCCACACCCCTTCTTTACCCATATTGACGTTGGTTGCTTTGGAAGTGGTTAGACTCTGGAACCTACTGGTTAGATCCAGAAAGCAAAGAAAGTATGGGAAATCAATGAATACATAAAGAATTCAAAAATATGATGAATCAAAAGGACCATTAAACAAAAAATCCTGAATTGAAAACTTCAGCAGAATACAATAACCACTAAAAAGCCAACATAAAAGTCATCATTCCAAGCTGGAGCAATGAATATATAGTGTTAAATATAAATACAAATTGAATGTCTCATGTTAAAGTGTGATTATTTATTAGCTATGGTAATAACTACCTTAAACTGATGCTTTTTGCAGTAAAGAAAAAAAAAAACTGCCTCTGCATGGGGCAAGCCACATGACCAACCCTAATAAAAGTCAAAATACTCATTACACTGAATTTTGACTATAAGTAAATTAATACCCTGATAGGTTTCCTCTTTATACTTGACTTTAATATTTTTATTATTTTTCTAATGCCATTTCAGCAGAGTGCCATATCTTTAGGGTAGAGCTGCCTGACTCATATAAAAATTAAAATACAGGACAACCAGCTAAATTTTAATTCCAGATAAACAACAAATAATTTTTCAGCATAAGAATGTCCCAAACATTGCAATATTGCAATGTCCCATGCAATATTTTGGACATACTTAGGCTGGAAAAAATTACTTATAATAAAAAAAAAGGTTAGATATGTGTGCCAAAATAGCATTTTGGGACATTTTACACAAATAGCTAAAGTTTCCAAAAATTTTGAATTAGTTTTACAACTTTAGACTATTTCTTTTAATTATTTAACTATAAAGAATATTGGTTTAATTTTATAAATATGTGTCCAAGTAGAGATTTCCAGTTTTTTTTTTGTGTCAGATGGCTTTATCTTGAGATAAAAACAGATTTTGAATTTCATACTTCTAAGAGTTACTAAACTCAGTAAGCTCCTTATTTTTTTACATAGCTGTGATGTGCACTGCTATTAATTTATCACTTTTACCCCTTTCAAATTGTTATAAACCTAGATGCACAAAGATTAATCCATTCCAACCCATCCCCCACATGGCAGACCACCACTGAGAATCAAATACATGCCAGGCCCCCTACAGGGTTTAGAAGAATGAATCACATGACAGTGTGTAGTGATGGGAATGGGAGTCCCTGCCCCACACCAGGGAAGGTCGGCCCTACCCTTACTGTACACTAGGAGCCATACTGTTCCTACATATTCTTCTACTGTAATACAAACCTAACATTAAAGACACCAAAAATTGGCTCTTTCTGCAACTGAATATTAACAACAAGTCTTAATTTTTATAATAAACAAACACTTGGAACTTTCCTTTTGGATTAAATGTCATACATGCAATTGATGAAATCTGAATTTTTCTGAATCCTGTTTTACAGTGATCTCCTACCTACATTCAGTGATATTTTATAAAATCATCTCACAAACTCCCATTTAAAAAGGAAATGGTAATAAAACAAATTGCGCTGTGAAAAATTAATATTATAAAATTTTTCATATACTAAAGTAAGCTGAATTATTTTTAAGAGAAACGATGATACTGAAGAATATATACTTTTTCAATGTAATTGTTTTCTATTTATTAATAAAACCAATCAACATACAATAGGAACATTCTTTTTTCATCACATAGTTGTATATTCATCATGATTTCTTGGAACATTTGCATCAATTCAGAAAAAGAAATAAAAAGAAAACAGAAAAAAAATTCATACATACCATACTCCCTACCCCTCTCATTCACTGATCACCAGCATTTCAATCTACTAAATTTATTTTGACTCACTATAATTTTTATTACTTTCTAGAGAATTGTGATGTTTTGGAACCACCTATTAGATGTGGTAAATATGAAAATTTAAGTCTGATAAAAGGAATTTAAAATTGAGAAAATTTTTAGAATTTGAAACAGACACTTTTCTAGAATTATCTTGCTTGTTCTAATGTATAACAGTGATTTTGCATTCCAGAATTCACCACGGTAAATTTTAAGCACTTGATTGGAAACCTTTGGTGAGTAATTAAAAGACATATTTTGCTTCCTCCACACCTTTTCAATATATTTTGAAAACAATGACAATAAAACAATAATAATCTCTGTCAAATGATCAGCAGCATGTGGCAAAAGTTAGTGGTCCCAAAGTTAGTCTGACTCTACAGCCTTTGTTCTTTTTTTAAAAAAAATACCAAAAAAAACACCAAATACACGCAAACATTCCTATTCTGATCATTCCATTCTACATATATAATCAGTAATTCACAATATCATCACATAGTTGCATATTCATCATCATGATCATTTCTTGGAACATTTGCATCTATTCAGAAAAAGAAATAAAATGAAAGCAGAAAAAAAAATTATACATATCATACCCCTTACCCCTCCCCTTCATTGATCACTAGCATTTCAAACTAAATTTATTTTAACATTTGTTCCCCCTATTATTTATTTTTATTCCATATGTTCTATTCGTCTGTTGACAGGTAGATAAAAGGAGCATCAGACACAAGGTTTTCACAATCACACAGTCACATTGTGACAGCTGTATCATTATTCAATCATCATCAAGAAACATGGTTACTGGAACACAGCTCTACATTTTCAGGCAGTTCCCTCCAGCCTCTCCATTACATCTTGAATAACAAGGTGATATCTACTTAATGTGTAAGAATAACCTCCAGGATAACCTCTTGACTCTGTTTGGAATCTCTCAGCCATTGACACTTGTCTCATTTCACTCTTCCCCCCTTTGGTTGAGAAGATTTTCTCAATCCCTTGATACAGCCTTTCTTCTTAATTATAATTCTTCATTGCATCCCCCCACCCCCAATAAGAAATTGCTAATAACTAGCCACAGAACTCAGATATCCCTGGAACTTTCAAATATCTTCTAACTGTACCTTCTTAACGTTTGTGTTGTTTGCTTGCATCCAGCACAATCTCCATGTTCATCTGCCCTAAAAGTTAAGGTTTGTCATGATTCTCTCTTGGATTCCTTGCTTCTCTTAATCACCGTATTAGTCCACCTTCCAAATTGTCAGTTCCCAATCTCCAACTCAGAATTATATTCCTAATTCCTAAATAACCTTCTCCAGTAGCCCAAACTTAATTAAATGAGTTTTTCTCCTGTAATCTTTAGTATGTTTCATGGTGTACCTTTCTAACAATTCTCAAAAAGTCTGGGAATCTCTTCCTTATCTCCAATATCCAGCTACAATCAACCCTATCCTCTTCCAACATTCTATGAGTGAACATAATTCACAATCTGGTTCTAACCTATCTCTCAACAGAGATTTCAGCTAGATCATGCCACTTCACTCACCGTCGCTTACTTGAACAGTTAAATAGCAATCATTTATTGAGCATTTAATCTGTGTGAGGCATTGTGCTAAGCGATTATCTGTAGCACATCACTGTGATTTTTATTATAATGTGTGCATATTAATAGTCCATTTTACAGGTGAAGAATCAGAACTAAATTGAGAGATGACAGTAATCATATCTCCATGTGCTCCAAAGATAAAGAAATCATCACTGCTTATTCAACAGATCATATCCTCTCATAAAACCAAGATGCTTACACTGCACACAAACACACTTTATTATTGCTTTATATAAGTTCTACCAACAAATATTATTTTTTAAAGTATTATTTTATTCAAAATTTATTCTATGCTAAAATTCTCTTATTTATATTCTCATCTTAGCATTTATTCTACTTCACTAATATCTTCTTTCCTACAAAAACATCATGTTTCTTTTTCTTATTTAAAATTTTTTTGTGGCTTATAAAATCCTCATTCCATACCCCTTAGAGAAAAAGATTGTAAAACAATTTCAGCAACTTCACAGATTCCCCCAAACCTACTCATGGGCCTTGAAGACCAAGGAAGCCTAATTAAGAAACTTTGCCCCAATCAGTGAGCTTTTTAAGCTTAGAGGATCTTGTGTTTTTCTGTCTGTCTTTGGAACCTAACATCGTACCTAGCACATAGAAAGCTCTACAGGAATATTTGTACAATGCATAGAAGAATGAATGAGGAAATGAGGAAATCGCAGAAAGATCAAACGCACAAGGGATCTTAAAAGTTTTGAATACTAGGATATAGCAATATGACAACATTTTATATAGAATGTGACAGACTCGAGAGTGACCCCTCATGCTCCCTTCCTCCAGGACTATGTATAATCCCTTCCCTCTGACTGCAGGCAGGACCTCTGATTAGTCTAGGCAAGAGAACATAACAGATTCAAGGATCTGTTACTCCCAAGATGATGCTATGGCCTGCAAGACTCTACTTGCTACAGAGCTGCTCTAGAGACTGTCTCCCTCGCTGGCTTTGAAGAAGTAAGTGGTCATTTGGGGAGCACGTGAACAGAGTCGAGGACAGTCTCTGACCAACAGCCCTCAAGAAGTCAGGGGCCTCAGATCTACAAACACAAGAAAATGAATTCTTCCAACAACCTAAGTAAATTTAGAAGTAGCTTCTGCCCAATGGACCTCCACAAGCAAATGAGCGTGACAGGTACCACAATCATAGATTTGGGAGACTGTAAACAGAGATTCCAGCTAAGCCTGCCCAGACCCTACATTCATGTCCCACAGAAGCTATGAGATCATAAATGTGTGCAGTTTTAAGTGGCTAAGTTTGTTTTTGCTGCTAAGTAATTTGTTCTTTGACAATAGAAAAATAATCGATAGGTGGACATGGATAATGAAGAGACGGATAGGCAAACAAACATAACCTGGTTTACAACCTGGGCATTTTTTAATCAAGACAACATTCTACACTTTGTGAGTTTGAGGTGAAATTAATTAACGATAGATAAATTTCAGACTTAGATTTAGAAAAATATATTTAATAAAGCATAGAAG
The DNA here is from genome assembly GCA_004026745.1 of Myrmecophaga tridactyla. Classification (NCBI taxonomy): domain Eukaryota; kingdom Metazoa; phylum Chordata; class Mammalia; order Pilosa; family Myrmecophagidae; genus Myrmecophaga; species Myrmecophaga tridactyla. The sequence goes on from PVIY010032191.1 coordinate 17,038, forward strand.
TAAAGTCTCATTGGATAGAAAAGATAGTATATTTTTATTAATTGCTATCTTTAGAAACTTCCCCCCTTAACTCCAATCACAAAATTGAGTTTTCTGTCTATACATGATTCTCTGAGTAACGGTACAGTAATTAACTAGAGGCCACTATTGTATCTCACCCCGAACTGATTACAAAAATGCTTTGTGGAAGTAAACACAACCGGTGATAATATAAAACCTCTATCTTTTTTGAGTCTACATGATTAGCTCAACCACGAATGCTTATAGAAACTATAAACTCACTTCACAAAAATAATTTAAGACAATACTGTGCCAAATACCAAATTTGTATTTAATTCCAGAAGCATATAATGGTTAGGGATTTTTCCTACAGGTTAAGCTTAGTACAATTTTTTTTAGGACTGGAATTGTTAGGGAAATTAATTTTGTCCAGAATGGTGTGGAATCATTTCTATTTTATTAACTTGATTTCTTTCTCTGAAATGACAGCCTGTCTTTCATGTCCAAATCTTTTACCTTCTTAATTATTCTTTGCATGCGTGTCCTACATCTTTAAGCTGATAGTTTATCGAGGGTAAATTTGCACTTGATGTACAGAAATAAAACATTACGGGCCAAGTTTTTTCCCTCTCTGTCAGGGTTTAATGGCATGTTATCTTTTTACAATATGACACTATCATTTTGGAAATACTACTAAAATGGTAGGAAATATAGGCAACTACAAAGAGGAATTCAATCCCCAAATCCCTAATAGACTAACCTAGAGGTAGGTACAGCTACCACCATGCTCTATTTCCCTGGTTTTGTTTGGTTTTTGTCGTCATAGAAAATTTGCAGTTTGATTGTAATTTCACATGTATGTGAAATTTAATTTACTCATTTGGTCAAGAGATATATATATATATACTGATGTTCAACCACAAATCAGGCACTCGTACGCATGGGGAATGGGAAAGTGAACAGAATCTTTATAGATTAATGTTATTCAAATAATCATACAAATTTTCCTTAAAGAAAATAAATAGGAGTCATGACAAGGAAAGATTGTTCCAGTGAAAAGAACACTGAAATAGGAGTCAAGATTTATTTTCAACTCATAAACTATCCAACTTTAGGGAACGTACTTCTCTTTATATGCCCTTCTACAGCATGAGAGTATTATACTGGAAGATATGTACGCTCCTGTTTTTGGTCTCTATTTCTATTACCTCAATGGTGAAAACAAAATGTGAAGTAGTTCTCTCACAGGTTGCTAATCTCACTAAGAAATGATTCAACCAACTCATTCTTGAAATATTTAATATCTCAAACTTCCTCTTAGAAATTAAGATTAGTGATCTGGGATGTGAAAGATAATTCCAGTGATGACTGCATTGGGTTATACACTGCCTTTAAAAATGTAGGTCTTGGGCGGGCCACAGTGGCTCAGCAGGCAGAGTTCTCACCTGCCATGCCAGAGTACTGGGTTCGATTCCTGGAGCCTACACATGCAAAAAAAAAAAAAAAAAAAAAAAAAAAAGTAGGCCTTGAAAGTATCTTCTCTAAATAACAAACTCAAAAGCTGTGGAGTCAGATGGCCTTGGTTTCATGATTTGGCTCAACTAAGTGCGGTTTTAGACAAATCCCTTAAAATTTTTGAATTTCCACATAATTGTAATATCCAACTTGTAGTAAGTGGTATATGGGTCATAAATGCCATATTAAAATATTTACTAGAATCCCTGGATTGTAAATAGAACTCGATAAAAACTAGTCATAATTACTTCTGGTATGAAACCAATCCTGAGTGAGAAGTCTGCCAACTGATTAATTACACAGTCCAAGCATACATAGTTAGACCCATATAAGAAATAGGGTTTAAACAAAATAAATACAACTTGCTATTTTTTACATGATTAAACAGCATTAAATCCTTTAAGTAACAGTTAAAAGAAATACCAGATAAAAAAATAATTCAATTCATGATTCTTAATTGGAAAGAGACTGACTGAATTCTGAATTAGTGCTAATAACCTGTTCCTGATCTGATCATGCAATTGTTTCTGTTTGCTTTTAACTTGGTGAAAATCGTTCATCAGTCTAGCTGTAATTGTTACAAGAACAGTCCTAAACTGAAAATTCCCTCAGTATTTTCCTAGAATGGCTTTCTTGAATTGTACATGGAACATGTAATCATGGTAATGAGTTCACTTTATGAGGAAACATGACTTACTGCTAATGCAAATCGAATAAATCTTTGCATGCAGTGAAATATGACAGAACTAGTACAGGAAATGTTGAATGTGCATGTATCCCCTGGGGGGCAGTTGGTTAGGCAGGATCTAGGATTTCAGAACACCTTGGACGTGGCAACACAGCTATTTGGTTGCTTGAAGGATATGTGTCATCCTCTACTTTGAAATTCCTATAGATGTCATACAAGCAAAAGTGGGCTGAGGTTTATGTTTATTGACTTTATTGATAAATTAAAATAGGCAGTTTTGATATACTCTTTTTTTATGATACTCAGAAAGAAACAAACTTCATCACCAATGGAGTTTTCTAGTGGGCACAGACACATCACTCTAAAAATTGATAGAAGAATCAAGTTTTGTCTTCTATTTCCCGTAATAGCTTTACCACATTTTTCAAAACCACATTATTATAAAAAGAATAATTCCTTTGTCTCTCATTTCTGTTTCCATCCACTGTAAAATAGATGCAACACTGATAGAACGATGTGTGATTACTTTAGCAACAAACACAAATGCCATTTCATGTGACTATTTGGTCAAATAATTTTGAGATACTGATAATATTTTTTTGCATGCAAATATTTTCCCGTATTCATTATACAGGAAGATGAGGCAGAGTGTAGAAGAGTAAAGGAACGTTGAGTTATTTTTCATAGTTCTAATCTTAATTCGGAGATTATTTTTTTGGTTATTATTGACACATGAAACATGATAAAGGAATTGTGTCTTTGAGGGAAAATACTGAGGAAAATCATAGGGATCCCCCAGATCAGACAGTACAATATTCAGTCATCATGTTCTGGAAGGATAGAGAGGGATGGAAGTGGTGGGAATAGAGAGGAGAGGCCTAAATCATGCTTATCAGGCAGAATCAGAGAACCTGGGGGTTAGGAATAATGAGACCTTGAGGCTAGACTCCAAGGAGAAATCCTAGGAAGCAGGAAGATCCCAGAAAATGATGGGCAGCACTGCACATTTAGACAGAGGAGTGCAGACACAGTCTCACAGAAACTCCTTTGCCCCCCCATGTCGTGGAGGTAACAGCAGTATTACCTTCAGGAGGACAGCAGGGGACTAGAATAAAGGCTCTCTGTAGACCCATGGGGGCCAGATGAGACACTGGGCATGAAGTGGGAATCTAAATAAACAGATGACCTAGGGACCATGGTATCCCGATTTCCCTTGCCATGATATAAGCCACCTGGAATGAAGTTTTTGCCCCACCAATGAAAAGGGATTTTGAAAGAAAAAGTAAAGAAAAAGTGGAAGTTTTATTTCCTGCACAAGCATGAATAAAAGATTCATCCTTCATATAATACAGACACCTCTATATTTTACTAATATTATGTAAAAATACCATAAATTATTGCTTGATAGGTAATGTTTATTTCATTTGCTTTTGTATTATGTATAAAGACCTTTATCATTGACTTATTTTTTTCAAAACTCAAGAGTTTGATATGATACTCAATAATGAAAAACTATGAAACAATGTAAAGAATAATGTAGATCAATGACAAAATTGTACGTGTGTGTGTGTGCATGTGCATTAAGATTCAATACCCTATACTGAAGTCTAAACATTCCAAAACTTCCTCACATGAAACCATCTGTATTAACTTCTTTGGAAAAAAGTGCATAATAAAAAACCTTACTATCATTTTACTAGTAGTGTGCAATGAAATTTATTTTTCAATCAGAAGCATTACATTTGTATAAAACAGGAATCCATGCAGGTGCAATACACAACACTTAGTCACTCTTCAGATAACACTGATATTGATTTGTAGATCACTTATCACAATACCATGATCAAGGATTATAGACTACTGATAGAAACCCCCATTGAAGACAAAGGAAACAGTTGAGACCTAAACAGCAAGATTTTTGCTAGTGAAGGTTATTTCTTCAATTATATCATACTTCACTTGACAAATTCCTCAAAGTTAATTACAAAAAAATGTGGCTGCAAATTTAATGATAATATATCACAATAATATTCTGATATAAATGAACGTTTAGTTATGAATCTCTTAATATTTCTATTTAAATGAATTCTGCTCTAGACATTTACAAAAGAAGTTATAATTTGAAGTCCCATTAAATGTCAACAGAATGCTTAGCCTCCAGAGGCCCCAAGGGCTGCTCCTTTCTTTATCTTTCCTTCTTACTTTGCAGTGACTCACCACCAAGGATGACTGCTCTGGTTTAAAGACAGTTTACTCGCCATTATTGGCCCGGAGGAAGTTACCGTGCTGAGTTCAATGCTGAAGAGAAGACGCATGTATCATACCTTATGATATCATGTGATAGGGTTGGTAAGAACTTTGGGGCTGCTTACAACAGGCTTGAAGGACTTTTTCTCTACTTTAGAGATCCTTCTATTTTCTCCCATTTGGCAGCTGGTCCAGTGCTACTACTCAAGTCTAAGAGGTCACTGGGTGAGAGTTTTACCCTACTTGTCATAGTTCTGGCCTGAGAAGGTCTGTATTGGGCAACCTAGAAAAGGCAAACCTTAAAATTGGGCAAAATGCTCTCTGTCTTTTTTCTTCTCTATCACTGGAAAACTCAAAGGTAGCCTTTCTCAAGTGTCAGCTTGGGAGAAAGCAGAGGAATTTTGGTAAAATTGTCTCTAGCCTAAAAAGACTTACCTGTCCACTTGCTCTAGAGGTCAACTCATCAACCATCAACACAATACTAATTTTACCCTGTCCTTTTTTTCTCATCTTCTCTCTTTGAACATATATTTCCTTTAGGAACATTAAAGGGAATGACTGTATGGGAACATTAAAGGGAACATAAAGGGAATGTCTGTTATCTGATTATAGTATTCAAAGTATCCTTGACTCTCCTGATACAATGAACAAGCAAACAAATAAAATTCAGTATCAATAATGCATTCATGTATTTGCCTTGAATTTAGAATTTACTGTTTCTAAAAATTAAGCTATATGACATATGCTATACCTTTTATAAACAATATAGTTAAATGAACTTTGTCACCCAAGCCTAAGATTTATTATTCTCTAAATATGGCTTAATAATGTGTTATTCTTTAGGAGAGTCAACAGATGAATTCTTCAATTATGTGTAATCACCATAAAGTAAATTGTTTCTATGATAGTAAAGGTATGAACATGATTTTATTATATTTCTATATTCAGATACTTCTCAATCAGCTCCAGTAGACCACAGACATATAATCACATAACAAAAGAATATCTATAACTATTCTTTACCCATATAGGTTTACAGCCTAAAAGTGCCTCTGCTTTCTAGTTGAATATTTTTAAATCTCTAATTTAATTCATTAACTAGAAAATCACCCATATGTTCATTAGCTTCTGAAGCTCGCCCGATAATTTCACTACCCTCTGACATTTTTCCATATGTATCTAAAGTATCTCAGAATTCTGGCTAAAAATTCCTGAAACACTGCTTTAAGCTAATTGTATAAAATCATACATATTACAAATTCTTGGCAGATATTTCTGTAAAATATCTTTGTTAAACTCTACAGACAAATCCTACATAAATTTGTACCTGTATCTTAAATTGGGAGTTCTTCCTGTCTTTGTTATATCTGAAGTTCCAAGACCAGAAAAGCCAACCACTCCCACTTCACATATTCTTGGAGAAGTAGTCGAGAATCAATTTTGAGGTACTTACTTGAGTGCCAATAAGAAATATTGTTTAATTGGAAGAGAGGAGGTCAGACACTGGGAAAAGTGTTTGGGAAGAGCTCCTTAAATGGATTAAGCTAGGATATCAAATGGGCAAAGAACTAGCTGGTCAGGTCTACCAAATTCAACATGAAGAGAAACTGACTCTTTGAAAATGTTATGCCTTTCTGGAATATGTGAAGTCAAAAAGATGCATTTATGTTTTCCTTTTGCCAAGATGTAAGGTCAAGAAGGAGAGTCAGAAGGCACGAACTTTACTTGCACAGTGCCTCTAAGATAGCTTGTAGTGAATGGAAGATCTCCAGAGAAAGAACACGCAGATATAATGCCACATACAAACTACCTGTCTATGAGAAGAGACTCACCAATCTGAGATCTGCAGAGATGGAGGTGAGTCTGGGGCAGGTACACTCAACCCTAAAAAGGCACCCACAATCCTAAATAAAAAAGAACTTAAAATACTGGAGATCGGAGCACACTAATTGTGAATTATCACACCAGGACTAGCTAGGAAAGTCAGCATTCCCATTCCAACTCTGAAAATGTCAGAGACATTAACGATTGAGCAGTAGGATAAAAGCAATCATAAATTAGGAAGAAGGCATCATATACCCATTTCCCATTAAAGGCAACCCATCAGAAGGAAGTCTACAATGAGCTAGGAAAATTTTTAACTTAAATAAAATAGAAATTATGGTTATTAATCTACAATGATATAATGATTATTGACTCAAAACTTAAACATTTTTAGTAGATGTGAACTAGCCAGTGATTTTTTTTTTTAAAGCATGAGAAGAAAAGACTTGGCGCTTGCTCCAATATTTCTTCCAAGGGCCAAGGAAGTGGTCTGACAAGGTGTATATGGAAGGGGCAGTGATTTCCGAAGTGGTGCGTGAGTCTGAGGAGAATAAAGGATTTTGCCCATTATATCCCACTCGTCCCATCTGTTTAATATATTGGTTACAAACCAACCATTCAAAATTGAAATAGGACAAATAAGACAAAAAATAACAACAACAACAAAATCTTTATCCGCCCCCTTTCTCCCATACGTCAATCATTATTTAATCTTTATTTTGTTTCTTGGAAAATAGCAAAAATAGTTGCAATAGGACGATTTCTACACTCCACAGAACAATTCTGTATGTAAATATACACACACACATATATATGTGTAAATATAATCTTATTCTTCAATGACTAAACTCTACTTTAATTGTATTCTGGCAATTCTAAGACGAGCACTTTCACATGCTATCATCTTTAGCTTTGACATCAGGATGCCTTGCAACAAATGACTTCTTTCAACTATAGTTCTAGAACTTTCCTTCTCTTGAATCATAAACAACGATGCACCGCACAATTTAACAATGAACATATCAAGCACGTTAGATGGAATCTATTTCAAAAGATCAAACAACAGCCACAGTGGAAACAACCAAAGGTCTACTCATTCGCTCCCCAGGATGACTGTTCAAAGCACAAAAGAAAACCACAACAACTCCAAACCGTCAAGATTTTGAAGGGACTCACCAGAGTTGGGGTCAGAGTTGCCGTCCGCTTCCGTCCTCTTGTCCGGAGAGGCCTGGTCGTAGAACTCGTCCTGCGGCGGAACCAGAGGAAGAGGGTGTGAGATCAGGGTTCCACTTCCCACCGGCTCGTGGTCTCCTAGACCACTGTCACTGCAGCTTTCCTGGGAGCCGTCGGGAAGGTGAAACGTAACGCGCCGCTGCGACTACAAAGAAGACCACAGGACACGCTGATTAACATTCCCCCCGAGTCAAACAGGCGGCGGAATGCAAAATCTACAAACATCTTTCAACAACCGATACAATGTAAAAGCAAAGCAAATGAAAGCCCCCAAAGCCAGCAACAACCTTCATACATTTGCTATTTACTGTGTAAAGTCCGACTAGCAGAATGCCAGAAGGAATCTCCTTCTCGTATATTTCAGGAGAAAAACTACTTTTAACTCTTTGAAAAAAAAAAAAAAGAACAAAAGAGAGAATAACATATGAGTTGACGAAATTATAGAAAAATAAATAAGCAGAAATGGGCAAACATGTTTGTTACATAGATCTGAATAAATGCTTATTTAAGGAGAGATTCTGTATCTTTTGAATGAGTAACACACTACTTACTGGATGGTTTTAAGATAACTTCTGCAAATGAGTAAATTTCTTACACTATTGCCTATTACGTTTAAAGAGCAACTTACATATTTGGATGTTTTTAAGCCAATGCTCAAGCAATGAATTAAAATTGTTTTAGATAATCAAGCTCTAGGCAATTACTATTGATTTAAGTGAAGAAAAGACTCTTTTTATAATAGGAATTAATTTAGTAAGTCATTGTGAAGTATTGCTCATTGGCCTACCAGTCATAGATTATAACAAGTCCCAGTTGAACTAAGTTTGGAATATTATTTTGTCATCTTAGTTGCACAATGTATTGTCAAAAGCAACATAAAATGTGTATTCAGGTACTAGAATAAATTTTGGAGTTTTAACAAAATAAACTTGTGCATTTTAGCACAGACTGCTGTTTAATTCTCTTGCCTAATGTCCTTTCAGCTGATGTAATTCATGAAACATGGGAATATTTACAGCTATGTAGGAAGTTCTAGGACTTAGTGAATTGTATGAGAGTAGTAAATTTGTGACATATGTCTGTCTGGCTGCCTAGGTTTTTTTTCTGGTTTAACATCCCAAGCCCTTACAAAGTCATGCCACATGTGAACAGTTTATTCCAATCTAAAAAAGTATAAATATACTATCAGATACAATATATAAAACATGAATATATACTATAAAATGGAATTGTGTTATAGGAACAAATATTTAAATTTCTCAAGAGATGATGTATAGATTATATCTATTTCAAATGTGACCAAAGGGTATAAATGAAAATTCTTCTGCCCTATAAATACATTTTCATAGACTGACAATGGAACATAGCCTATTTTGTGTGAGTCACTGGTACAAATCCAACTCAGAGTCCTAACGGAGAAGAGTTGATACCTCTTTATCGCTTTTCAATGACCTGTGTAAAGCTGCTTGATAGTTCAGTACATTTTTAATGAACTGATGCCGAGATCACATAAACTGCAATCATAAATGGCACTAATTGAGTCCATTGTCGCACATTTCACCTTCATGCACTAGTAACACAGTATTTCCCCCTTAATAGGGTTTGAAATGTGCCTAGGTGAGTGCTATACAATAGGCAAGCCAAACTTTCATTTTAATATTTGATAAGTATCCCTCATTGTATAAGGAAAATCATCCAATCACTTTTAGTTATTATAGTCAAATTAACTCTTTGGGGGAAAACTGATAACACATATATTTTCGGTTTCTGTTTTAATATGCCCTCAATTCATCAGTATGCTTTTCTGATAAAGAAAGTATAAAGGGCAGTGGCTATGGTTTTCCATTACACATAATGGTCAAACAGAAATTTATACATATGAATGTCTTTAAAAGTGATTGGTCTAACAATAAAGCCCTTAATTATAGTCATTAAAGTATCTTTGGTGTTCTCTCTAGAGAAACCTCTCATTTAGAGCTCAGGAGAATAAAAGGAAGCCAAGACATAGGAGTAACACAATGGAACAGATGATTCTAGGGCCTTTATAAAAGCATTTCCAGAAGCCTCATAAGCCATGATAAAGTATATGTTTCATAAACAGAAGTAAAAAAGGAAAATTATTTGTGCCTGTGATATCTTCTAAACCTAATGAATGAGGATTAATTACAAAAAAACTTTTCATTTCAATTCAGAAATATCCAAATACTCAATATAATTATGCCTTAATCCAGCAATTTTTCACAGTAGAGTCACCAGAATAAATATTTATTGAACATCTACTATACACTTAGTACAATAATTACTGTAGGAACGTTATTAAAAGAATTTTTCTCCCCAAACCAAAGACAGCTTAATAGAATCCATCTCACATATACTATACTGTGATTTTTTTAACACCTTATAATTGAAAATGAGACAAGATGTAAATTTAGTGTTATTGATTTGCAAAGAGACACTAAATTAGAATGACACAATGTTTAAAATACTTATGGAAACTACTTATGGCTTAAGGAAATGTTTCAAAATTAATTTGACTCAAAGATGTTTAAGTTGTAATCGTCAAAATTGTGTACAATTGATCACTCTGGTAGGGGGTGGGAGGGGGTGATAAATATGAAACTGGAACACAGATATTGTGGTATAAAGGAAAATGATCAAGCAAAGAAATCTTTAATTTATCATCATAATGATTGATGCAAATAGAAGACTATCTGAAAAATGTCAGTGTAGATATAAAGAGAGGATTTGAATAAATTAAAATGACGGAGGAAGATCAGTGAGATATTAAGAAACTAGGTGTGGGCACCATCGAGGTTAAGCTGAAGGGAACCAGGTGAGGAGCTAGCAGCAGACGAGGAGCCTGTCAGCCCTGGCTCTTCAGAGACTGACCAAGGCAAAGTCCTTTATCTTATTGAACAGGTACCGAGCTTTCCAAAACAGAGGGAATAAGGTCTCCCCCAGGAGAGTGTTGTAAGGCTCAAAACAGATAAAACAATAAGTGTTCTTGGTAAGTAATATATGAAACAGAGTGGGTGTGTAATAAAAGCTGTAATTCTTGAAATCTATAGCAAAATATTTTCTTTTTAACCTTTGGGTCTATCAGTGCTTGGTTAGCTTTAAAGATGTGATTCTTTAATCCAGAAAAAGTATTGCTCATTCAGAAGAGAAATGCCGAAAGCAGAGACCTCGGTGTGCTCTGCGATATGACAGTAGACATGTCAGTTCTGGGTCTCCTCTGAAGTGAAGCTGTCCTTAAGTAGGAGTATGAGGTGGGGGAGATTGATAGTTTAGAATACACGGCTTCTCCTCAGAGAAAGTGAAGGTTTTCCCATTATCCGTATAAGAAACCTATTGTTGCTAATATATCTGGGAGAGAAGAGAAAAGAGGGAAAAGTTTTTACTGACTGCCTCTAGGAATTTTGCTTCTTGGCTTATCATCATGGAAAAATGTCCAATCTAGGTAATGAATGTCATCAAACTGCCTAACTGAACTGGGATAACACATGTTATCATAAGACTGATTTAGACTTTCTAGAGCCTGGGAACTTTTATTTCCTGTCCTAAATCTATTTCTTACCCATTCTATTTTTCTCCCCATGGGAAACAGTATTATTATTGGCTCTGTCTGGTTAATGGTTTGAAAGTCACTTTTGTTTATCTGATGTATCACTGACAGGTTACTTCCAGGTCCCGGCTGCCCTGAGAAGCTGTAAGATAGAAACAACTAACTACTATGGCTGCTTCAAATTATTTTCTGACAGGGCTGCTGATAGGAATTCTTACCAGCTCAACTTTTCATCCAAGACTCTATATTCTATACAAACATAAAGAGCCATACATACCAATACGGGTGTGTGCAGATTCCTGCATGCCTAACGGTATAACACTGGTTGGATTTGAGAAGCATCAAGTACTTTTCTAACATTTTTTTCTTGAAGGTTAGTTGAAAGGAAAAAGAGAGGGAAAAGTCAAAGATGCTCACGGAAGATATATACGCTCCCACAATGGGCAATGTTCTTGAAAAGTTACTGAAACAATGAATCACGTAGTATTTGCGAAATCCCTTGGGAGAATGGTGAGAAAGGGGGAAAATTCAACTTCCCAAAGTGGAGAATTCTTGATATTCTTACAAGCAGTGGGGGCAACCAAAGCAATAGGCTGAGTCCCCAATCTTGGGGTTTGTTCATAACCTGCAAAGGATAGGCTAAGTCTATTTAATATTAGGCCTAAGAGTCATCCCCAAGAAAACCTCTTCTGTTGCTCAGATATGGCCTCTCTCTCTCTCAGCCAACACGACAAGCAAACTTACTGCCTTCCCCCTCTCTACGTGGGACATAACTCCCAGGGGTGTGGACCTTTCTGGCAACATGGGACAGAAATCCTAGAATGAGCTGGGACTCAGCACCAAGGGACTGAGAAAACCTTATCTACCGAAAGGGGTAAGAGAGAAATGAGACAAAATGAAAGTGTCAATGGCTGAGAGATTCCAAGTCCAGAGATTATCCTGGAGGTTATTCTTATGCATTATATATGATGTTTTTAGTTAAGGAGTAACAGAGAGGTTGGAGGGGACTGCCTGAAACTGTAGGGCTG
>PVIY010032192.1:0-28645 GCA_004026745.1 Myrmecophaga tridactyla
CGTGTGTGTATTTTGGATAAGCGACCACAGGAAAGGGGTGGGGTGCGAGAAAAAGTCCTTTTTGTTTTTGTTTGTTCAAAAAAGGGGAGGCAAAGGCGCCTCAGAGTGTGAAAGGGTGAACCTGACCGCGGGCTGAGAGACGAGGAAGCAAGGGAAACCTGACCCGGCCCAGAGAGGGCAGGCAAGGAGGCGCTGGCGGCCAGCCTAGTCTGCGCGCTCGCAGTGTTCAACTCGGGGAGCGGCAGGCCCTGGGGCGGGGATACGAGAGTCAGATCCCTGCCGAGCTCTCGGCGCCGCCCAGGGACCGGGACCTCCGCAAAGCGGTGCCAACTCGGCGCGTGGAGGCCGTTTGGAAGCGGGTGTCCGGGAACCAGCGCCGCGCACCGGGGCCCGTCTTTGAGACGCAGGGAGGGCGTGGGGTGGGAGACCTAGGGCGGCGCGCGCCTAGGGAGTGACCGTGAGATCCCGTTCGTCCTTCCCGGACGAGGACGGAGACATGGGCAATTCGTCGTCATCCTCCGAGCACTTGGCTGAGGACAGCGAGGCGCACTTGCAGGTTTGCGGGGCGTCCCCGCCGGCACCCGCGCCCCCGCCGCCTCCGCGGTGGTTGCTGCCCTTGCCCTCCTTCTTGTGCTTCACCCGGCGGTTTTGGAACCAGATCTTCACCTGCTTCTCCGACAGATTCAGGTAGGTCGCGATCTCGATGCGGCGCAGGCGGGACAGGTACATATTGGAGGCGAACTCGCGCTCCAGCTCCAGCAGCTGCGTGCTGGTGAACGCTGTGCGCATCCGCTTGCTGCTGGGCAGCTGGCTCGAGCTGTTGTCTGTGGGGGGCGGAGAGGGTGCAGAGAGGCCAGCGGTCAGACCCCAGCACTGTGGGCCCGAACCCCTGCCACACGGCAACTAGGAGTCCCGGGACTCTGGTTTCTCACCCACCCTTTCTCCCCAACACTATCCGCCGCTGCGTGATCCCGTGCGCCTCCTTGAGTCCGATCCTCTCCGAGTCACCCTGGCACCACCTGAAGGTGCCCTCCCTTCTGGGGGCTCCCTCCAGGACTTCCTGCCGTGGCCCTCGGTCCGCGTGTCTTCCTGAGCGCCACCCCCACCCTTCAGGACCCCCCCCCCCACGACCCTCACCGATCCCAGAACGGCCAGGATCCTTCTTACCCTCATTTCCCGTTCAAGCTTCCACTTACCCACGGAGATGCAGTGGAACTGCCGGGGGTCGGGTAGAGGGTAGGAGGTCTGGTACAGCGCGGCAGCAGCTGCGGCTGCAGCGGCCGAGCCGTGAGCGACCCCGGGCGACACGGCCGAGTGCTGGCGGCCCAGGGGCGCATGGCAGTACTGCGAGCCGAAGGGCGGGAAGGAAGCCTTGAGCAGCGGCAGCGCGGGCGGCCCGGGGGGCCCGTGCAGCTGCGAGGCGGTGACGCAGAGCGGGCACACGCACAGCAGCCCGGCCTTGCGCGCGTGGCAGGCGCCGGGCGACAGGCCATGCAGCGCGTGTGGCGGGGGCACCGCGTAGGGGAAGAGCGGCGGCGGGCTGCCTTCGGGCGCCTTCTTCTCGCTGGCCTCGCGCAGCACTAGCGAGTCCACCAGGAAGGAGCGCGGCATGGCCCCAGCGCGCGGCCGCCCGGCCGCCAGCCCGCGCCCTGCGCCCGCACAACTCCCGGGTCTCTGCGAGCTTCTCCCGGCCGCGGCCGCCTGCAGCTGCGCCCGCGCGAAGGTTGAAAGCCGCGGCGGGGCCGAGGCTGGAGGCGCGGACGCCGCGGGCGCCGCCCAGAGAGCGCGGGGTGCTGGCCAGCGCTAGTGGTGCTGAAAGGCGCCGGCGGCGTCGCTTAAATAGGACTATTGCCATGTGATGGGCTACGCCAGGAGCGGCCGGGGCCTCTCAATAGGGTTTTTGTGCCTTTTCTCTTGGCATTCACTCTGCACGCTTCCTCATTATTTCACTTGTTAACTAAATGAACTGCATAATGTACTCTATTCTTGTCAACCCCACCCACGCCGTAACAGGCGCCCTGGCCCCCTCCTCTCCCTTTTGCGGGTTTATTTTCTCATTCTCCCGCGATTTAATATTCTTTTCTTTCTCTTTATTCCTTCCTCCCCTTTGGCTTTGCATTCGCGATCGGCCCGTTTATTTTATTGATTTTACATCCCCTCTGCTTCGCTTCCACAGATTCCTCATGGACATCCCCCCTCCCCCATCTCCTCTGTGTACTCGGTCCCATCCCTTCCTTTTCTCATCTCCCCTTGTGCCCCAAGAGCATCCTGGCTCGCTCGGTCCCCTCGGCTCAACGCTGTGCACCCGCGGGCGTCCTGCCGCGGGCCTCGCCTTTCCACCTGTGGAATCCCTTCCTCTCTGCCTGTGTCGGAAGCAGAAGACCGTGGCTCTTACGGGTAGAGCTGCAGGACAGAGAGCTGGGGAGGGAAGAGACGGGCTCAGCATTCCTCATCCAGCCCTACTCCCATCGCTACCCCTCTCCTTTCTCTAGTTCCCCAAATAATCTTAACTTTGGTGCTGCCCACAACACCCAGTCTTTGTTCGGTGGATGCTGGTCAACGGCCCTTTCTTCCAACGACGGTTTTACATCCAGTGTAAAGAGGAAGACAGCCGCAGCGTTAAGGACAGGGGCAGGGAATGGGGAAGGAAAATCTAGACGGCGCAGATCCGGAGATCAGCACGCTGGCAGACGTGGCGGGTGGGGACTGTCCCTGGCCCGCGGCTCTTGCCGGCGCCCCCTCCACTCGCGCTCGGAAACCCTCGCCTGCGCAGGGAGCGGCGCTGGCGCGGCGCGAAGGGCAGCTCTTCCCCAGCTCCGGCGGCCTTTGCCCACCCTGACCGGGCTCCTCTCTCCCCAAGACCCGGCTCCTTCTTCCTGCCGCGTCACCCTCTTCTTTCTGGCCACACAATGGTTAAACAACTTCAAAAGCCGGCCTCTGGGTACACAGCTTCAGCTTTTGAAACAGCGACCTCAGGCTCAGAGCAGCTTCGCCCAGGAGCTTTTTCCATACAATAGGAAATTAGCATAAATATTTCGAATTACAGTCTGGGACTTTTCCCCGGAGACATCTACTTTCAATTTTATTGGAATCGATCGCTGCAGTCACCTGCTCTGGGCCCTGAATGGAATCGTGAGAAATGGAGGGGGAAGCTTTCCGGGGAAGTGCACGGGAATAAACTGAAGTATTTACATGACTTTTCATCACTGATTAAATCTGTTCAATGGCAACAACAACAAATTCTGATGATAGAGCAAAGAGAATTTGTTATGGGAAGAAAAAAAAAAACTGGATGCAGACAAGGGGGAGGGACAATGGGGAGAATTTCGTGGATGGAGGTTTTGACATCCAGCAGGAGCTGGGGCCAATGTTTCCCTGATTACGTGGCTGGGGGGTCGGGTATGGTTTCGCTGCCCACCCGCCGCCACTTCCCACACGGTAGGCCCTGGCCTCAAGGTTCGTCCACGCTGGGGTGGAGCTGCAAGGCAGCCAGAACGCACCAGCTCAGTCTAATTCTCCTTCTAATTGCTTCCTGGGAAATTTGGACTGGGTTGGGCCGCCCAGACGGAGGCGAAAGCGGGACGTCGCCGGGAGAGGGGCTCCCCGCTGGGCGGAGGCAGGTGGGAGAGGCGCGCGGTGAGGCGGGGCCCGCGGGGTGCAAGGGGGAGGCCGCTGCGGCCAGAGCAGGGAACCGGCGTGGGCCAGAGCCAAGCTCTCCTGGGAGAGGAAGGGGTTAAGAGCCCCGAATGCAAGCAAGGCCAAAGCTACTGAGAAAGAATATCGAGGGGGGTGAGGGAGAATAACCAGTTTTTCCCCCTCCAGTCTCTGGACCTTATTGAATGTCATTGAAGAAAGTTTTGAATGCCAGATAAAGAGAGGCGAATTAAAGTGTGTGACAGCGGAGGATAAGCAAACACAAAGAGAACTCTGTCACACTTTGGGGCAAAATCCGTGGGCTTTTTACCAAGTCTCTTCGCTATGATTGAATTAAGTAATAGGAAAACATTTTCTTTCAGTTTAGAGCCATTAGACAAAAACTTCAAAGCGAATAACACTTTCTAATGTGCGGCCCCCACAATGGATCGCGTTTTGTGTTGAAATGTTTAAATGGTTTGTTGTGCAACTCGGCGCGGGAGAGACCCCAGTCCAAGTAAAATAACATCCTTGAGAGCATTTTGGGGCGGCCTGGAACTAACGCACACTTAATCCGCAGTCTTTAAACCCCAGGCTGCCGGTCGGGAAAGGGGCGCGCTGCTCCGCGGTCCCTGGAGCGCCCAGGAGTTTGAGATGTAAAAAAAGAAAAGTTCTGTGCCCACTGAGAAGACAGGAGGGCGAGACCCTGGTCCCGCAGGCTGAGAGCACTGACAGGAGCAGAGCGCGCGGGCCGCCGGGGCTCAGGTCCTCCCGGCCACGGTCGGAGAGGACGCGCTGTGCCCAGCGCCCCACTTGTCCCCGAGCGGGGCCTTCCGGGCTCCGCAGCCTCTGCCTGTCTCCTGGTTTCGGCCACTGCCACCAGAGCGCCCCCCAGCGCGGCTTTCCAGCTCAAAGCGCTTTCCAGGGGTTTCTGGAGCCGGGCTTGAACTTTACTAACCCGAGCAAACTTGCCCTAAGGAGAGACCCGGGCGCTTGGGGTGGGGGGTGGGGGTGGGATGGAGAGAGGAAGGCACTGGAATTAGCCTGACAGCCCCAGGCCTGGCAGGCCAGCTCTGCCCTGGAGTTGGTTTTCAAGTGTCCATCAGGGACAGTTCAATATGGAATAATTTCTGCTGTCTCTGGCTTTTCTTCTTTGATACTGCCTCCTTTCCTGTTGGAGAGAGAACAAGGCATTTTCCACCTAGAAGTGTAGCCCAGAAAAATTTGCAGCAAAATCTGCACGAATTGGTGAAGGGGGGGGGGCAGGTGCTGGTGTCCTCATCTCCTTTACATCTTTAGTCAAATGTCACTTTTCCTCCCAGAGAGAACAACAACCCCATTTAAAATATCACCCCCTTTAACCTACACTCCCTTTATAAGTACGTTCTAACTTCCTGTATCTTTTACACATTTGTTTTCTCATCCCACACCCCATGAGGGTCTATTTTATGCATTCTTGTGTCCTGACTCAGAACAATTCCCAGCATGTTGTAGGTGCTCAGTATACGCTGGATGAACGAGAGACCTAAGCTCAGGAGGTGGGGTGGGTAGGAGGCATGCCCAGTTTACCTCTTTAATTCACCCTAAAGATTTAGGAGCACTGCATGGAGTAGCTGACCTGTGTGGCCCTGGAGGGTGGGGTCTAGTTGACTCATCCGTGCACCCCCAATGCCTACCCCAGTGCCTGGGTCATTACAGGAGTTTAAGGTTTGTTGAGTGAATGGCAGACCATTGAGTGGATCTGTGGGTCCCTGGTACTCATGGGAGGTTCTCCAGCTCCTTCATAGAAACAAGATGGTCCCATTCAAGGAAGTTCCAATATCCCACTTGGGGGAGTTGGGATGGGTTTGTCATCAAAGCCTTTTCATGGTGTACAGGTGAAGGGGTTGGGTGGGGAAAGAAGAGCTATGGTAGCTCCCCGGAATTATCAATAAGCATTCTGTCCTTTCTGGCTGAAGGCAATGGAGTGGGGATTCTCCTAAAGAAAGGGTAGTTCCCCTGACTGGCCCAGTAGTGGCACAGATGACTCTGAGAACCGGGAGAGAGCAGGGTATACAGTGGAGCAGAGGAGCAGGAGGACACCTGGTCTGTAAGGAATGATGAGTGGATCTGAGAGCCAGGAGAGGAGGGTGCTAAGGTAGGGGTGGGGGAAGTGATGGTTGGACACGTGTGTGGAAGGGAAGTCGAAGCCCAGCAATGGAAGGCCATGCTACCATGTTTGGACATGACCCTGGTGAGAGATTATTGAGAAAGTAGCAGAGTCAGCTTTGAGTTTGAGAAATGTAACTAGAAGTGGAATAAGTTTCTGTTGGTGGGGACAGAGAGGACCCAGTGCAGGGTTGGACAAAGTGGGCTTGCAATTAATCTTTATTGAATTACTGATGAACAGGAAAAGTGAGCAGAATGGGAGAAAATAGGAACTGAGAAGCTATTTCAAAGCAGTACACCCAGGAAAGGTTGCCAGATTTAACAACAACAAAAACACCCAAAAACCAAAACCAAAAACAAAATAGAATAATTGGTTAAAGTCTCATTTCAGATAAATGACAGATAATTTTAAAATATAAGTATGTCCCAGATATTGCATGGAACACACTCATACTAAACAATTATCCATTATTTCTCTGAAATTCAAACATAACTGGGGGCCCTGTATTTTATCTGACAACCCTACTTCCAGGTCATTGTGAAACAACTTACCCCAAACAAATGTTTCACTGTATTACTCAATGTAGAGATGAAGAAACTTAGACTCATGGAGAATGCATGACTTATCTGAGACCATTTGGTCAGTACATGGCTATGGTAAATTAAATCAGGTTTTCTGAATGCAAACCCTGGCACTTTCTCCATATGTACAGCCCAAGGTTCTACATGATCATGCTTTGATTGGAGCCAAAGCTCAGCACCTGGAGGTCAAACAAAAGCCAACTATGGCCCTGGGAAGTTGGTTATTTACAGGTTACCCCAAGGACTAGGAGCCCTGGGAGAGTAGGGTGGCTTTTGATGGGATTATCATTAAAAGATTCGCCTCCATGTGGTTCCATGTCAGTATCGGGCCTAAGGAGGGGAGAGAATAACGTTTTCTTTAGGTTACTCATGGGCATTTTATGTGTCCCCTTCTTCCACTAGACTTCTGAATCATTTTGGGGCCCTGCTGGGAAAGAAGATCCATGTTTACATTTGGAACATAAAGCTGGATCCTCACCTGCCTCCCAGAGGCATTGCAGAGCCAAGTTGCAAGGTGCCCGAGAAGGAGGCAAACTAGTACGGTCCTAGCAGACCATATCACTGGGGAGACGTGGGCCTATGCTTGTAGGCAGCTAGTGACCTAAATGGTTCAATGAATAATAAGTGTGATTTTGCTGTTCATGTGAAAAACTACAACAGAAACGTGCAAAGTCTTTCCAAAAAAGAAGATAAGCAGTACTCTAGAGAACATGGAAAGAAAAGAAGGTTGAAAAGTTCTAATCCTGGATCTCTTACTTTTAATATTATTATTATTAGTAGTATTTTGCATGGGCAGGCACCAGGAATTGAACCCGGGTCTCCTGCATGGCAGGCGAGAACTCTGCCTGCTGAGCCACCGTGGCCCACTCACTTTTATTATCTTTGAAATTGGGGTATTTATGTGGTTCACGATTGCTAACCACAGGTCTGATATGGCAGCTCAGAAAGGTTTAAAGAGAACAGACCCTTTGAACTTGCTGATTCTTTAATTTTCAGAGAATAGGCAAGTCTCTGCTTCACTATCTAATTTTCTCCATCACCACTGGAAGAAGTTCTTAACAGTTATCCAAAATCTGATCTCCCCGTCTTCATTAGTAACAGAACTTCAATTTTATTTGGGGCAACAGTGTGTCCCAAATCTCTGAGCATTCCTTGAAATAGATGGTGGCCCATGAGCTGGAGTCAGAGGCATGGGGGTGGGGGACACTTCAGGAAAAGTTTCTTCAGCCAGCAGGCACTCTTTTGCTCTTTCTCCTTCCCTTTCCACTTCTTGTCTGGAATGTAGCCTTGATGCTGCATTTTCAGCATCTGTCTTGGTCATCTCAGACCAGTAAATGCTGAGGATGGACGCTCCATGTTGTGAATAGCGGAGCAGAAAGATGGGAGGAACCCAGGTCCCTGATGATCAAGGGGCTGCCTACCAGTTTTATGTGAATGAAAAATAAATATTTAGCCTTTTTGTAAATACTTGAATTTTCTATTCCATACAGTTGTATCTAATCGTAACTCATGTGCTCTTCAACCAACTGATCCACCCAGATACTAAGACTCAAACAAAATGAAGGAATCAGTGAAATCATCTCAGAGCTGCTAGGAAAGCCTCTTGTTCTTTCCCAATTAGATTACAAGCCCTTAAGGGTTAGAGTGGTAGATTGAACTATGAACTCCAACAAAAGGTTTGTTCTTAATCTTAATGCACGTTCCTGTGGTTATGAGCCTGGTGTAGACAGGACCTTTGAAGATGTGATTTTAGTTAAGGTGTGGTTCAACTGAATCAGGCCTTAACCGAATTACTCCAGGCCTTTTTAAAGAGGCAAGAGCAGAAACCAGAGGAGAGAGCTCACCATGACAGGACGCAGAGATGCCAGCCAAGGAACCCCAAAGATTGGGGTGAGCCAGCACTAGAACGCTGCAGACTTTGGGGAGAAAGCATGGTTTGGCTGCTGCCTTGAGTTTGGACTTCTGGACTCTGAAACTGTGAGCCAATAAATTCCTGTTGCTCAAACCAACCTGTTGGGTGGCATTTGTCATAGCAGACTGGAAACGAAGACAGTGGGGATGAGGACATTTGTACTGCTGCCCTCAATGTTTATCACAGTGCTGGGCACATCATGCACGGTTACTGGTCATTTAATGTTTAATGTTAGTTGTTTAATGACAGCGACAAAGGAGCTGTGCTTTTCTTGCACCTGTTCAGTGCATAACAGCTGCATCTTGATGAACACCACAAAATTTCATAAGCTTTGGTTTTCTTAGAATAAAACTGGAATGCCACCTCCCTTGAAAGGATTAAGAGTGAGCTATGTGTAACCTGAGCGTCACCAGGTATTACGCCAATGGGTACAAGTGAAGTCAATTAAGATCAATAACCAAGAGCTTCTGATTTGGTCATGCAGGGTCTGTGGTCTCACTTGAACAGTGCCTCCCTGCCCCACATGGTTTTCTGGGAGTCCCAAAAGGGGTGTCTGTCAGCTGGCAGCACCCCCCATGCCACCCCACCATGTTCTTCTCTCCAGGCAAGTCCCCTTTATATAAATATAAATAATAAAGTGCCTTTATTCAGCTGGGAATATGTCTACTGCCTCCTTCTGTACCCTGCCGTGGAGTGCTGCCTATTCTTCATGCATTTGTAAAGCCCAAAGCACACTGACTAAGGCAGGGATGCCCCCAGTACGTGGGAGCTGTGTGTGTGTGTGTGTGTGTGTGACTGTGTGTGTTTTCTGGGTGACGGGATGCAGGATGCTGAGGTCTCCTCTTGGTGCAGATTTTACATCCTAAGTTATTTTCCCCACATCTTTCTCTTTTCTCGTCCACCGTGACATCACCAGAAGCAAAGGTAATTTCTTCAGGGATAAAGACGTTCTCCTACTCAGGGACCTGCAAACATCTCACTGAAGATGTCAGTAAGAAAGTGGCTGTAATTTAAAGAAGAAGGAAATACGGTGAGTAAGACAGACAGACTCATGACCACCTACATTTATTTTCTGTTAATGACAAACTGTTCATCTTCTCGTCTGGCCTTTGGAATCAGTCCCTGTTTCCCCTTATGGATGAAATTCACTCTTCATTCATGAGGCAGGACTAGCTTATTGAGAGCATACGGTGGAATTCCCATCAGGAAGCTTGATTTCAAGATCTTCCAGAATAAATCTCTGCTAGCAGGAGCCCGCAGCTCAGTGATCAGCCAGGTGGCAGCATAAAACAATAAACCCGTGGACGGCAGCGACTCCTTGGCTGCTGGGCTCCCTCCGCATGCACTCTCTTCCCTTTTTACCAGAGCAAAAGGGGGCCACACTCCCTCTCCCCCCCAACACTCCCCTCCTCTCTGAAAGCCTGTGTATCAAAAACATGCGAGAGAGCAAGATAAGTCGCTAGAAGGGATAAGACGAGGAACATGCTTAAGGCTGGAATTCTGTGGTATGTCAAACAGAGCACAGCAGATTGGCTTAAAAAGAAAGCACTGGGAATTCTGTGACCATCCTTCCCCCATCCCCAACTAACAAAGCTGAGCTCTTGCTTTGTTCGATGAAGTACTTGGGTTCGCAATGTCTCAGAGCCACCGTGAGTCCGGGATCGATGCTGATTGTGTCCTCATTGCATTTTGGATGAAAGAAAGGGGGCAAAGGAAGGGAGGGCTTCCCAGAGAAGGCTACTTCCACGGTGGCTTCATTCTTTTTTTCTTTTTGTCCTTTTTTATTACAGGAAAATTTGCCATTTTAGGTGTACAATTCAGTAGCATTAAGTACATTCACAATGATGTATAATCATCACCTCTATTTACAAAACTTTTTCATAATTCTAAACAGAAACTCCAGACCTAGTAATAAATAACTCCCCCTCCCTACTGCCTACCCCCAAGCCCCTGATAACATCTATTCTACTTTCTGTTTCTATCAATTTGCTTATCTGGATATTTTATATAAATGGAATCATACAATATGAGAATTTTTTGTGTCTGGATTATTTAACTGAACATAATGTCTTTAAGATTCATCCACATTGCAGCCTGCAACACAATTTCATTTCTTTTAATGGTTGAATAATATTCCATTGTATGGTGTGGTGGTTTGGAGCCATGAAAAAAACATATTCTTAAAGTTAATCCAGTCCTGTGAGTGAGAACCCCTTGTAAGACCTTTTGGTGAGGTTTCTTCAGTTAAGGTGTGGCCCAGCTCAATCAGGATGGGTCTTAATCCTGTTACTGGAGGCCTTTATAAGCAGAATGAGAATCAGACAGAGAAAGAGAAAGCCAGAGGAAGAAAAAGTTGAAGGTCAACAGAACCTGGAAGCGAAGGGAGAGGTCAGAAGAGGCTGCCATGTGCCTTGCTCTGTGACAGAAAGCCCAAGACCAAGGATGACCACCGCCAACCCCAGAACATCAGTTTCAGGTAGAAAGCATCGCCTTACTGATGCCTCAATTTTGGACTTCTCTTAGCCCAAACTGTGAGCCAATAACTCCCCATTGTTTTAGCCAATCTATTACATGGTATTTACTTGAGCAGCCAAGAAAATCAAAACATATGGATTTACCACATTAAAAAAAACTTTTATTATTGTATAGTATAACAAATATACAAAGCAAAGAAATAAATAGTTTTCAAAATACTCTTCAACCAGTGGTTACAGGATGGATTCCAGAGTTTGTCATGGGCTACCATACCATCCTCTCATATTTTTCCTTCTAGCTGCTCTAGAATGTAGGAGACTAGAGGGCTTAAATATATTTTTTTAATTATCGCAATCGACTTTTTCTCCTTCCTTTTTTTTTGTGAAAAATAACATATATATGAAAAGCTTTAAATTTCAAAGCTCAGCACCACAATCAGTTGCAGAACATATCTCAGACCTTGACATGGGTTACAATTCCAAAACTCCAGGCTTTTACTTTTAGCTACTCTGAAATACTGGAGATTGAAAGAGATGTCAATCCAATGATTCAGCATCCATATTCATTTGTTAAATCTTATCTTCTATGTATAACTCCATCATCACCTTTGTTTTTTCCATACCTCTCTTTGTATGAGGTTCTCAACTAAATAAACTTTAGAGTTGTTTGGGCTATGGCAATTCTAAATTTTTGATATTGGAGGAGTCTGTCACTAATATGGGTAGGGAGATGGAACTAGCTGATGTTCTGGAGAGGCTGGGCTACATTTCAGGACTTATCTGAACCAGGGGCCAATCTGGAGGTTGTAGGTTTCTGGCAAGTTACTCTAGTGCCTGGAACCCTTGTGGAATCTTATATATTGCCCTAGGTGTTCTTTAGGATTGGCTGGAATGGTCCTGGTTGGCGGTTGACAGGTTATGATAGGTAGGAAGGTCTAGCTGAAGCTTGCATAAGAACACCTTCCAGAGTAGCCTCTCCACTCTATTTGTACTCTCTCTGCCACTGATACTTTATTAATTACACTTCTTTCCCCCTTTTTGGTCTGGATGGAATTGTTTATCCCACGGTGTCAGGTCTGGATTCATCCCTAGGAGTCGTCGGATATATCCCATTTTGTTTATCCATTTGTGCTAGTCTGAAACTGTTACGTACCCCAGAAAAACCATATTCTTGTGGAGGTAGACCTATCGTTGGGTGGAATCTTCTGATTAGGTTGTTTCCATGGAGATGTGACCATTCAAGTTGGGTCTTAATTTGCTTATTGGAGTCCTTAAATAGAGAGACATTTTGGAGCAAAGCAAAGGTGCTTGGAGATAGAAAATTTCCTGGAGATGCTAAGCTAAGAGATGAAATCCAGAGTTTGCCCCGGAGAAGCTAAGAGAGGACCCTGGAATCAGAAGCTGAAAGTAATGAAGTAGGAGCAAGGACCAGCAGATGCCAGCCATGTGCCTTCCCAGCTGACAGGGGTGTTCCAGATGCCGGTGGCATTTCTTCACAGTCTAGGCATCATCTTGTTGATGCCCTAATTCAGACATTTTCACAGCCTTAGAACTGTAAATTTGTAACCTAATACATCGCCTTTCTAAAAGCCAATCCATTTCTGGTATATTGCATTCCAGCTACTTTAGCAAATGGAAACACCATTCACCTGTTGATGGGTAGCTCCCACCTTTTGGCTATTGTGATTAATGCTGCTGTGAATATTGGTGTACAACTGAGTTCCTGCTTTCAATTCTTTTGAGATACCTTGATGCTTGCAGGATCTGCTCTGGAATTCTTTCAGGAGCTGGTATTTCGACTCCTAATGGGCACAGAGGCTGAGGGCCATGAGTGGATCTGGGGCCATGTTGCTTTGCAGTCATGTGTGATTCCAAAGGATAATGGCCTCAGCATTTGGTCAGCATTACTCATCTTCAAGAACCTTCTTAACTCCACAGAGAATGTTGCATCTATCATCGTTACTTGAAAAACTATAACTGTGCAGTTTGGGAGTGCCAGGCTAATGTCTCCAGGACAGCAGGCCCTTTACTGGCCCTCTCTTCCCTTTGAAGAAGGAAAGAAAATCGAAGAGCTGGAGTCCACAGGGAACTATTTATTGGTGGATCTGCCCAGAGTACATCCAGGCCTCAGAGAGAAATCCTGGCTCTAGCTAACAGTGTGGAGTTAGGGAATAAAATGAATCCCTAAGAAAAATCACTTTCATTTACTTCTCCAGTTGTTAAGTGAAGGCTAATAGCATGAGACAGTTCATGTCAGCTAAAGCCTTAGAGGGTAGATGGTTCTATCCTGGGACAGCAAGGAGATATAATTTTTCTCTTGTCTAATTTGTACAGGAGACATGAACACCTCCTTCACCTGTCTTTATCCATTCAGGATAAAAGCATTAATTGGGAATAAGCTGATATGTTTCTACAACTGACTGTCCTGTTTTGCGACCTTGTAAGTCAGGAGCTTCGCTTCCCATGATTGCACTCTGACAGCGACTCCAAAGCATTTTGCAAGAGGCCCCTCTGCAGGGTGCAGGGCACGCCTTATTTTTCCCCACTCCCAATCAAAGTTATTGTCTTCTTCTTGATTCTTGGCTCTGTGATGGTGCAAAGATTTGTACCACACTTATGCTAGAGGGCTGAGTTCTTTGGGAAATAACTGAGCTGGCTTCCGAGGGAGGGGTTGGCATGTTGATTTGTTTAACACAAGCATTTCAGGAAGACAATGGCAGAAATTGATCCTTCCACTGCAGTGGTTTTATGAGAGGATAGGTTTTAAAATATTTTAAAACAAAGTCAAGTAAATTATTACCAGAAAATGATTGCAAACTGTAATATCTGACCAATAAAATACAGATTTTATATTCCTAACCAGTAGTTCATTGTATTGGTTAGATGTGTTATAATTCCATTTCATCACAGAGTCTGAAGTTTTCTCTGGAGTTTCCCAATTCTTCATTGAGATAGATTTTAAGAATGCTATTAATTTTAATTAAATCACTTGACCAGTATTTAATGGTTATGTGCCAGCACATGTTCTAATTTATTTAATCTTCACAATCAATAAAATGAACTACAAGTTAGGAGTTTAAAATAAGTATTTTGTTGGTCATACATTATAGTTTGGGATAGTGTTTGGTTAGTAACCACTTGACTGGGAGTTTATTTAGTTGAGAAACTTATGAGATATAATCTGCAAAATTATTTCGATTTTGTAGATGTAGAAACTGAGGCACAGAGAGGTAACAGGCCAGGTAGGTGGAGGCACAGCTAAAATCTTGGGTGATAGTGGTGATTATTACTGAAATGAAGGGAAGAATAAGTAATGGGGTAATCAGCAATTTCTGCCACTCTTCATCTAATTCATTCAACAACTACTAATTGCGTTTCTACTTTGAGCAGGATAACACCGTTGTTAGGAGAGAACCTCTGGATAAACCCTGGTTGCAACCTTGGGCAAGTTGCTTAACTTCTCTGAGCCTCACTTGCCTCACCTGTAAAAATGTGGAACATAATAGTACCACTTCATGGAAATCTTATGAGGATGAAATGAGTTGCAATACCTCTAGAGCATCAGCACATCTGTAGAATAGTAAATACTCAACAATGTAAACTATTACGATACACACTAGAGATTGGGGCAATTCCCTGCATGCCCCGGAGCCCAGCCCCCTCATTGTGTAGGGAGAGCAAATTCCTGTGCCAGGCACTGGGTGGAAGTGCAGAATAGTACAGAGCAGCACAGAGGGACTGAGAAAATGGAAGGCAGCTCTGAGAGATGCAGTACCAGAAGTTACTTCACAGGACTGAGGCTAAATCTCTGGGTCACCCTTAGGGGGCAGAGCAGGGTGGAGTATCCCAGAGACATTGAACAAAAGCTTGTTGGGAGCGGATCAGTCACCCAGAGCTGCCATCCCAGGAAGAAACTTTAGACCATGTCTTAGGCTAAAGATGTGCACCTTTCCTTTCCTTCTCATCCTGGGAGATGCTATGGCAGGTACAAGAAGAGCTGTGTGGCTATGGAACATTCCACTGAGATCAGGGATCTTTTCAGACCTGTCAAAGGTGTGACCAGCCCCTGGGAAGGCAGCTAAGAAACTTCCATGTGATGTAAGAAATGAGAGAAAAATATAAAGCAAACCAAAAATAAGAGCTCTGTTTGGGGAGGCTGGAGTTCTAGTAATGGATACTTATGCTTCTCCGTCCAGTAATTGCAGTAAGGAGAGAATCAAAACGAGCTTTCTCTTTGGAGAATATGTGATATTTTGATGGAAAAGAAGTAGAACATTATGACTTTTTTTCCCTCTCCCACTTCTCTTCTCGCTACTTGACTCCTTTCTTCATTCTCTTCCTTTCTCTTTTGTTATTGAGCTGTCACCACCACCACCCCCATCACCGCTGTCTTCCCCATCATCAGAGGCTGATAGTGGAAGATATGGGACTCTGGAGAAGGATAGGTTTAGGCTCTTATATCACTTCAGGAAGTAGATAGTACTCCAGCTGTTTGAAGCCTCAAAGTTTAATAACACCAGGTTAGCTTACCACAATCAGAAGAGAGGAGGGCGAGAAGGCTGTCATAGCAACAACTGAGCTCAAAGTCACACTGTCATAGTGTGATCTGGGATTAGGGATTTTCTGTTTCTACAGTTTTCCCTTGACATCACGAAGCTAGTGATTAGACTCTGGAATGCTGTTGTAGAAAACCCCCAAATCTCCATAACCATTCTTACCAGAAGCAACAGCTGTCAGCAGGAAGATGGCCTTGTTGGGAGACAATTCTCCAAGGGTTTCTACATATCCTGCAAGCAGAGGCCCTGCTGCCTTTGTTCTGGACTATCTTTTCCAAGATGCTTGTGTCGGAAATAGCCTTGGAGATAGAGATTGTGTGTCTTTCCACAGCAAGAGGCAGGCCTGCTCACTGTTCATTATAAAAGATCTGGGGTCTCTAAGCCCAAGGCCTCTGTAATGCAACCCGCTGTGCATGCATGTGTTAGCTGGCCTTCTTCATGTTCCCCTATGGGAATTGAGGTTTGGGGAATCAGAACAAGAAAATGCTGATATTCTGGCTACTGCCATTGCCGAGAGTAATAAAAGTCCTTTGTCTCTGACCCAGGAGTCTCATGGCTTCTGTGAGTCTCTATAATACTGTGGCAGACTAACTTGTTAGCTTCTGTGTGGAGCAAACCCTCAGACTGTTCATGGTTCTTGATGCATCTCACCTCACTGCTGTCTTCCAATATTATATGTACATTTAATTGTTGGAACCTAATATGTAACCAGAACTTCAGCTGCAAAGGAGTCTGAGACAAGTAGGTTTTAGCTTTCCATATTCCACAGTAAAGGAAAACATGATACACATCACACTTCCCTCTAGGGACTTGCCATCTAGTTGGGATTTATAGCAATGGCTGCCACTTATTGGACTCCCACATGGTCTGAAAACTGCAATAGGTAGGTGGCATAAATGATCATGCTGGCTTCCAACATCTCTACAAGACAGATAGGATTTTACTCATTTTACATACAAAGCAATAGACCCACAGGCCTTTTGTGACTTGCTCAAAGCCACGCAGCTCTACGCTTCCCCTTCAGCCCTGTCTCCACTCCTGGGCCCCTCTCCTCTGCTCTGCAGTGTGGCAGTGGAGCAGAGGCAGGGCGCACCCCTGCAGTCTTAGTGACGGCTTCTTTCTGGAGCCATTCAGAAAGCGCCTGTGCGGCTGGACCCTCTGAGAAGGGGAGGCTGGTCTTCCTCCTTCAGGAAGGGCAGGATTTAGATGAGTGGGGTGCAACAGGACAAATGAGATGGGAAGAGAGAAAAGTTTAAAAAGGCCAGCATGAGAAGAGGCACAAAAGTCTATCTGCTGGGGTGGGTGTGGCGGGGTTATGATGAGCTTTGTGGGGACAGAGGGCTACAGGGGAAGGAGTTGGAGGGCTTGCTGCACCAGGCGCTGGGAGGTGGATTTTACAGTAAGACTCCAGAGTGTGGCAAGTACACCAGCCTCCCGCTGTATTCTTTTATACAGCGACTTGTTTTGAACTCAGACCATACCCTGGAGAAAGAGCAGCTCCTCGGTTCTCCAGGCAGGGAAGGCCGGGGAGGGAGCCTCTCCCCCGCATTCTCCAGCGCGGGATCAGCACAAGGAAGGCGTTAGCAGGAGACGGAGAGAAAGAGTCCCCAACGTCCCCCACATTAGCAGACAATATTGCCTGATTGCAGACAACACACATGAATTGAATTGATAAAGGAATCTTCCCATCAAAGCCCGAAATGAGTGGAAATTAACTTGAACGAAGTCGGCCACCGGGCTGGAGAGACGGAGCTGGAGCCCAGCGTGGCCTGCGCGCGCCGGGGCGGCCGAGGCGCGGGGCCGGGGCCCAGCGAGCCCCGAGGGACTCACCGACACCGCCGCCCGCACCCAGCGCGCGCGCCGCACAAAGCCCCGCGATGACGGGGAGAAGGGGCATCTCTTCTTGACAGATGCATCTGAAATGCTCATTTACTCCTTTTTGATGGATTTAAACGTCCAGGTATTCTCTTTCCATAGAAATTGATTCGGAAGTGGCTCTGGGTTAAAAATAAGGGCTAGTGATTTAGCTACATTGGATGTGGCAGTAAATGCATCCGTCCTCGCCAATGCATAGATGGAGACGTGCTGTAGTTAACGGAGGTTATTTTTTTGAGGGGGGGAAGGGGAGAGGGGAGGGGGAGGGTACTTTTCCTTTTTGAAGTAGAAAGTGAGATAGTCAAGGCAATAGCCCATGGAAACGGGGACAAAATCATCCTGCTTAAGATTCTGTCAGCAGCGTTAGGGACTAAATACTAGACTTTTTCTCCCCTGTCTGGAACAGTTTTAAAAATGATGTATTAGAGACTGGTTCTCAAAGAATAAACTGAAGTTCGGACTTAAAAACATACACTGGGCTGGTATTTTCCAATGGAGGAGGGAGGAATGTGGGCAAAGGAGACGCTGTTACATGGTCCCCATTTTAGGGAAGCTAATGAACTCAGGCTCCCATCTACTCTCTTCTTCCCAGATAACCAGGCAGGGGTTTGGTTTGCTACACCCAACATCGTCCCCGCCTTCCCCTTCTCTTCACCTGAGATGCCTAACCCCAAGCAGGTGCCTGACATTCCGTCTGGGATTTTCCAATGTCTGCTTGGGGTCTGCCCAGACCCAGGGAAGAGTTTAGCCCGGCCCCAGGCACCAGGAGAGGAAGTGGGTCCTCAGATATCAAGGGCTCTTTCTAAAGGGGCTCACATGGGAGCCTTGTTCGGGCGAATGTCATGGAATTCCCACCTTCCCTGATGGTACAGTGGAGAACAGAACCAGAGTCTCCCTGGGAGCCCAGTGGAAGCTCCCCAGAGGATGAGAGTCGGAACAATCTTGTGCTTAGAGCTCCAGTAAAGAGGAGGAGCCAGGGGGATTTCAAAAGCGTGATTTGTGAAATTCTGTAGCAGCATCAAAATAATTGTCATGGGAAAGAAAAGGAATTTTTTTTGGAACTGTTTATATTTACGTTATACATTAGTATTGTTTTTAATGTGATGTTCATAGGGAGATGGCTGTATCTTTCCAGTGGCCGTATCGTCGTCCGTCTCTGTCTTGGCCATGCTCTGCTTTGGGAATCACCAAGCCCACACTCAGGTGTGGTTGCGCAAAGATCTCCAGAGCAGTGAGTCAGGGGTGGGGTGCCCAGCCCCCTGGCCAGGGTGGGGCTGCTAAGCACCTGCCACTCCAAGGGCGCTAGTTTTTGGGGCCCCAGAAATGGCAGTCCTCAGCAGGTGGGGACCCATCTCTCCTCTGGCATTGTACTCAGAGAGGCAGCTTGGGAGGAGTGGCTGTGTCCATTTCACACAGGATAAAGGGTTGTAGGGGGCGGCTGCTGTGGCTCAGCAGGCAGAGCTCCGACCTGCCGACCTGCCTTGCTGGAGGTCTGGAGTTCGATCCCTGGTGCCTCCTGCCCATATGCAAATTAAAAAAAAATAAAAAGGGTTGTAGGAACTCCCAACCAGGAGGGAGTTGGGGGGAAGCCATTGAATTGTCCTGTGCTCCACTGGTGATAGTGGTGTCCATCCATCTAACAGAACAAACGTTTTCTAATTATTTTTCCCTTGGATCTGGGATTATAGATTCATATACAATTTTATTTTTAATAGAAAATTTCTAACATATCCAGACATGTCCGTAGGTACTTCTGTACTCAGCTTCAACAATGATCAGCCCCTGGTCAATTTTGTTTCATCCATACCACTACCCGTTTACCTTCCCTCCACAGGATTTTGTAGTGAATTCCAGAAATCATAATTTAATCCATATTTCAGTATGCATCTCTAAAAGACAGGGACTTTAAAAAACTACAGTGTCATTTTCACACTAAATTAGTGAATCATATTCCCGCAATAATAAATTTCTAGTTAGCATAAACATTTCCATGGTTGTTCTTTATCCTCCCTCCTTCACTTCTTTCTTTCCTTTTTTCTTCCTTTCTAAAATGTGTTTGAATAAGTTTCAAATGAGATATGTACATTGGAATTGGTTTATATGGCTCTTAATTTTATTTTAATCTATAGGTCCCCCTCTTCCCGCCTACCCCTCCCCCCCGCCTCTCTCACGCTTTTGCTGCTGTTCTTAAAATCTGGTCATTTCACCTGAGATTCAGAGTTAGAGCTGTGAAGCTATGAAAGTCAGCATAACTCCATACAGCAACTGTTTAAAAAATTAAAAAATTGACGCTGATCTAGGTAGGACTAAGGTAAATCAGAATACGTTAGTAAATACCTAAGGTAAAGAAAGGAAATGTGGTCTATATTTTAAAACTTCAACTTCTGTGTGAGACTAAAGGGAGAGATGTTTATTTGGTGCAAAATTTATATTTTGGGTAGCACAATATCTAATCTAACTGGTATGGTCAGTTCATTCAAACACCATAATTACATGGAATTTTGAATAGGGAGTGAGATCTTGTTGGTTCATACAGGTCAGTGTGATGCCCCAATGCTTCCCAGAGTAATCTGGGCAGAGAATAAAAAAGTATTTGCAAAACCCCCATGGAAGGACTGGGGAGAAAGGAGGAAATATTCAACTTCCCCAGCTGGGGAATTCCTGATATTCTTGCAAGCATTGAGGACAACCAATTCTATAGGCTGAGCCCTCGATCTTGGGGCTCGCCCCCATGAAACTTATTCCTGCAAAGGAGAAACTGAGCCTACTTATAATTAAGCCTAAACTCCCAAGAGAACCTCCTTTGTTGCTCAAAGGTGGCCTTTCTCTCTAAGCCAACTCGGCTGTTGAATTCACTGTCCTCTCCCCTACATGGGACATGACTCCTAGGGGGTGTAAATCTCCCTGGCAATGTGGGACAGGACTCATGGGGTTGAGCCAGGACCTGACATCATGGGGTTGAGAAAGTCTTCCTGACCTAAAGGGGGAAGAGAGAAATGAGACAAAATAAAGGTTCAGTGGCTGAGAGATTTCAAACAGAGTTGAAAGGTTATCCTGGAGGTTATTCTCATGCATTATAGAGATATCTCTTTTTAGTTTATGGTGTATTGGAGTGGCTAGAGAGAAGTACCTGAAACTTTTGAATTGTGTTCCATTAGCCTTGCTTCTTGAAGACGATTGTATAGCCGTATACCTGTTATAGTGTGACCCCGTAATTGGGAAAACCTGGTGGCTAATGCTCCCTTTGTCCAGTGTATGTACAGATGAGTGGAAAGATATAGACAATAAATAAATAAATAATGGAGGGGGGGTGATAGGGGTAAAAAAAAAATTGGGTAGATTGCAATACCAGTGGTTAATGGGGGGGAGGTAAGGAATATGGGATGTGTTTTTTTTTCTTTTTCTGGAGTGATGCAAATGTTCTAAAAACGATTCTGGTGATGAATATACTATGTGATGATATTGTGAGCCACTGATTGTAGACTTTGGATCAGCTGGATGGTGTGTATGGTGTGTAAACTCAACATTTACAGATTTAAAAATTGGTACCTGGGTTTATATTATTCCAGACATGTTTCTCCATGTAAATTACTTTTTTTAAAAAATGAAAATGAATTACATTGTACCTATTTACTTTTTTCTTTTTAATAGAACAGACTTCCTCATTAATATATATCAAGGCAAATAACATTCTAAATATCTAAACATAGTTTTGCTGTATAGATATACCCTAATTTAACTTATTTTCTGTTTTTAGACATTTAGATATATTTTCAACTTCCTAATATTATGAACAATAAAATTCTTCAAAACATTCATCCAGCAATATCTTGTCCATTATTTATCTTGTTAGGTTAATTCCTAAAACTGAAATTGCTGGGTCAAAGTACACACACATTTTAAAGGCTTTGAAAATATATCATCATGTTTTTGCCAATTTATATTCCTACCATTAGGATATGAGGATGTTGATTTCCATACATCCTCAACAACACTGGCCATTACAGCTTTATCTAGTTTTTTACTGCTATAATAAATGCAAAGTGAGCTATGTGATATTATTTTGTTAGTAAGCTTATTGATATAACAACTAAAATCAAGATATTATTAGGCTCTGAAGGGTGGTGATTATAATTTAACTTGATTGGTGCAAGGATAGAAATATGCACTCAATATATAGGATCTCAGAGGAGCAAGTGCAAGCAGATACCACGGAATAGGTCTGGTTGAACATTCGAATTCATTTGCTCATAGTTTTGAGGTTAGGAAAAAGTCCAAGTCAAGGCCCATCATTAAGGTGGTGCTCTCTGCCCTAAGGCTGTGAGGTTCTGGGCTGGCTGCTGGTGATACCTGATCCTTGCTTGTCACATGGCAAAGCCCATGGCAGCATCCCAAGGCCCATAGCAGCATCCCCTGGTCTCTCCCTTCTCTTCTGGGTCTGTTGATTTCAGCTGTGGCTGCTCCCTCTGGCTTGCTCTCTCTCTCTCTGAATTTCGTTCCACTTATAAATGGAATAGGATTAAGACTCATCTTGATTGAGGCGGCCTCACCTTAACTGAAGTAACCTCATCAAAATGTCCTACTTACAATGGGTTCACACCCACAGAGTGGATTACATTTAAGAACATGTTTTTTCCTGGGGATACATACAGCTTCAGATGCTACAATATCTAATTTAAATTTGGTGGTGGTGGTGGTGGTAGAATCATAGAAACTTTTGTGAAAGGCCTTCGTGCTCTATTCCTCTCTGGTGTGATTTTGCAGTTCATTCATCAAGAAGTAGAGTCTAGTTCTGCATGATGTGCTTCCACGTGCTCTTGGAACTCTTCCTCCACTGTGAGAACAAGCCCAGGCTTGCCTGGGGGACTGTGAGAAACTACGTGAAACAAATCATCACAGCTGAAGCCCAAGTCTTAGCTTCCAGTGCTGCTGTCACACACCGAAAACTGGTTTCGGCTTAACCTCAGGAATTTATTGGCTCACATATTTAAGGCTAGAAGAATTTCAAGCATTCTGTAGCATTCTGGTGCTGGCTGCTGGCAATCTTTGGGGTTCCTTGGCTGATATTTCTGTATCAACCACATGGCAATGTCTTCTTTTTTCGTTTCTTCCAGTTTCCCCTGACTTCTGGCTTCTTCCTGTGAGGCCTTCTCCAACTTTTGGCTTCTGGATTCTTCTCTTTATAAGGCCTCCAGTAATATGAATTAAGACCCATCCTCATTCAGTTAGGCTACAACTCAACTAAAAATCACATCTTTAAGATGTTTGTTCATGATGGGTTCCTACCAATAGGGATGCAGATTAACATTAAGAATATGTCTAAATTGGGGCAGGTAATTCAATCTACGACAGCAACTGAGTCTAACCTACCCTCAGATGACTGACCTGCTGATGGAAGATGCATCAGAGAATCCAGCTGGTATCAGGCAAGCTGGTCCCAATCAGCAGGATGACCCAATCTACCCACAAAATAATGAGAATTTAAAAACAGTTAATGATTTACACCACTAAGATTGTTATGCAGCATTATTTTGGTAATAGATAACTGATATGAAGTCCTTCAAGATAAATCTGTAAAGATGAGTGGGTTTCACAGGGAGCTATATCTGTTGACTCACATTTTAAGTACCTGATGTCAAGTGCAGAACTTTACTCAATATTTGCCTTTAGATAGTTGTGATTTTGACTATGATGAGAATCAAATAAACTTTGAGAGTCTGTCCACAGTGCTTTGGTAATCAGCCCAGCTGATTAAAGACAACATGAATAGCTTTATGTTAATTATTTTGTCTGATATAAATACCATCTTGGAATAGGACATCGTTTCTGAATCAAAGTCCGTGTGTAGCTCTGTGGTCTGTGCTGCCCTTGGAAGTCATTGTCCTCCTAGCACTGACCTCGTCTGTTACGCTCATACATCCCATTAGGTGTGGCCATCAGCCCCGAGACTCTCTGAGGCAAGGTAAGTCTGGCTTTGGGTGCCCCGTACAGGGCAATTGTACCTGACCCCATCATTAACCTTCCCAGAGACTCAGACACCATAAATGGTCTCATGAATCTTAAAGCAAAATGTAGTAGGCACTCTTGTTTCTGGTCCAAAGGCTCTGTTTTTGGGAATGTATAGCAGGGTACTGAAGCACAATTCATGGTCCTGCCATTCCCACTCTGTCCCCCTAGGGCCGGCGACTGTAGTGAGCAAGACAGTCATGCCTAAGAGAGTAAAAGGAATTTGGTAAATTAAAGAATTCTCTCCTGGTGCTCTAGAAGGCGGCACTGCCTTCATTAGCACAAACAACAAAAAAAGATCTAACAATGGTTTCAATACATCGGATGCTATTTTTTTTTTTTTTTTGTATAAAAACAATGTGTGGTGCAGCTTTGGAACAATCCTCTTCGAGAGACTCAGACTTTTCCTGTCTTTCCTCTCTGACATCCTTAACCTGCTCATCATCCCTTAACCTGTTATCTCATGCTTAGTGGTGGAAGGCTGCTGCACTCCAAACTCATGCTGCCCCAGGTAGGAAATAGTAAAAGGAAGATGGCTTGCCATATTGAACCAAAACTTCCCTCTCCAGGAAGGCAGCAGGAAAGGAAATTGCAGGTGGGGATTGGGCTAGCCTCTTATTAGTGTCTATAAACAAAAGAGAGTGAGGGGTGCATTTCTGGAATGGAAACTGCAATCAGAGATTATGGGCCTTGTAGGGTGAGCTTTTAAGCAAAGTTGACTTAGGATCTGTGACCAGAGAGTGCTGGAACCCTGAAATCTACAAGGCTCACACTTCCTCTCAATGTTTGATTGAAATTGCTTGCTTCCCCACTCCGGCCCAAAAGCCATGGGAAGTCGAATGTCTTCCCAAAATTTGGGGGATTCCTGTAGCTTGGTTCCCCAGTTCTTCCCCTTCCTCTCCCCATAGAACCACTCCCTGTACACCCCATGTGGGACTCTGTCCCTCCTCCTTTATTCTCCCCAACCATTAACCCAGGGCACAGGGCTATAGCATATGTAAGTCTTTTCTTTTCAAATCTGTCTCAGTGACCAAGTCATAAAACACCAGGACTCTTTGCAGAGCTCTCATTCATTTCAGTTAGCCAGTATTTACTGTTATCAACTTCTTGGCTAGGGAATTAAACCCTTTTTAGGACAAAATCCTCATAATAGTGAGTCTGCAATTTTTAAAGAAAATTTTCTGAAGAATGATTTATCTTTTTTCATTTATAGCCTAATCCTCAAGGACTTTTCAGAACAGAAATTTAGTTTCCTCCTTGAGATAATGTTTTCTTTCCATATATATATATTTTAGGCTGATGGTTTTGATGGTGAACTCAGTACATAAAGACACATAAATTGATCTCTCAGGGCTTAAGTTCATTCATTCCCTAAGATCCAGCACTAATGTTTCTTTCAAAGGAAAAAAGAATTGAAATGCTCTTTCCTGCACATCACAAATATGAAAATGAACAATTTCTGTTTTCTTTCCTAAAGATCACAAATTAGCCTCCCTCCCTTAGGAGCAATCAATAGAGATTTGAAGTGGGTTCTTACCCCCCCGCCCCCTCCCCCAGTCTAGACTCTTGCTTGGGAACGAAACTTTAGAATGAGGCCCGCTCCTGCCGATGGCGCGGGGACAAAGGGGCCTGCCGCTGCCTGTCGCTGTGACTCGGGGAGATGCAACCCTCCAGCGCGGGCTTTGGGCGCGGCTGTGGAGACTGAGTCCTGCCTCCTGGCCGCTGGGCTTGCTGAGCTGTCATCCTGCAGCTCCCTGTACTTCCTGGGGCTGCCTCAGGAAGTAAACCAGAGAAGTGAGACCCCTAAAATCTTGAGGGGTCACCACCACCCCATCTGCACTTAGGGGCATTGAAGCCACCTCAGAACCAGGAGTTCCTCTCAGGTTTTCTACACATCCTTGATGGACTTTCATGTTGTACCTGGAGCCTCCTCCCCACAAACACCTTGGGCTGTGAGTGAGGCTACAGGTCCTGAATCCCCCAGGGACTGGGCCGTTAGGGAGTGGGAGGGGCCTGCTGGTGGGCATGTGAAATGGCACAGTCACTGAAGAAAACAGTCTGGTGGTTCCTCAGAGAGCTGAGTGTAGAATTACCATATGATGCAGCAAGCCCACTTCTAGGTATTAGCCCCGAAGAATTGAAAGTGGGGACTCGAGCAGATATTTGCACCCTGAGGCTCATTGCAGCATTATTCACAATAGCCAACCCAAGTGCCTGTCGACTGATGGATGGAAAATCAAAATGTGGTCTGTCTGTGCAATGGAATAGTATTCAGCCATAAAAAAGGAATTAAGTTCTGATACATACGACAACAGGGGTGAACCTCGATGACATTATGTGAGTGAAGTAAGCCTAACACAAAGGGACAGGTATTGTGTGATCTCACTCATATGAAATAATTAGAAAATGCAAAATGTAGAGTCAGAAACAAGAATACAAGTGGTGATGGCAACACAATATTGTGAATGTAAGCAATAGCGCTGAATTGTATGACTGAATGATTAAAATGGAAACTTTTGAATTTATATATGTAGCAACAATAAAGTTTTTTAAATGTAAAAAGAAACAGCAAAATTAATTTAACACTATATTTAAGTAAAGTAAAGAATAATTTATTAATTCATGTTTATTGATTTTACATGAAAACAATTAATTTAATTTTTATTCATTAAATTACTTTTTTCCCCCTGGTATCAAGTCTTCAAAATTCTTACATATTTTACGCTTATCACATATGACCAGGCACATTTGAGGTGCCCAATAGCCCTGTGGGCTGAGTGGCAGCTGTCGTGGGCAGCGGGGGCTGTAGAGAGAGCCTTGCAGGGTCGCGCAGACTGGGCGCTGGATTTCACCCCTAGTGAAGGGGGAGCATAGAAGGGTTTCAAACAAGGGAGTGGCACCAGCAGTTTTGTTTTCTAGAAAGTTCTTTATCTGGTGTGGAAAGGGAAGCCAATTGGGAGGGGATTGCCACTGGCTAGGCAATGGACGGCCCTGTACACGGGTGCGGGCGGGAGAGGGAGGGTGTGTGCGCCCCTTTGTTGGGAAACACTGTATAGTAGGATTGGGAAGTGTTCTAGTTTGCTAGCTGCCAGAATGCAATATACCAGAAATGGAATGGCTTTTACAAAGGGGAATTTAATAAGTTGCAAGTTAACAGTTTTTAGGCTGTGGAAATGTCCCAAACAAAGCAAGTCTATGGAAATGTCCAATCTAAGGCATCCAGGAAACGATACCTTGAGTCAAGAAGGCCGATGAAGTTCAGGGTTTCTTTCTCAAGTGCAAAGGCACATGGTGAACATGGTCAGGGTTTCTGTCTTGGCTGGAAGGGCCCATGGCAAACACGGTGTCAACTGCTAGCTTCCTCTCCAACTCTCTGGAAGGCATTTTCCTTCTTCATCTCCAAAAGTCACTGGCAGGTGGACACTCTGCTTCATGGTTCTGGGCCATTCTGTTGTCTTTCTGGAGGCTCTGTTGTTCTCTCTCTCTCTCTCTGAATTTCTCCCTTTCGCCAAAATGTTTCCTCTTTTATAGGATTCCAGTAAACTAATCAAGACCCACCTGGAATGGGTGGAGACACGTCTCCACCTAATCAGGTTTAATACCCACACTGGTTGAGTTACATCTCCATGGAGATAAGCTCATCAAAGTTTTCAACGTACAGTACTAACTGCATCCAGGGCTGCCATCTCTTAGGATGTATGTACTCTAGAAAAGCCATGTTTTAACCCTAATCCCATTTTATAAAGGCAGCCGTTTCTTCTAATCCCTGGCACAGGAAGCAAAACTTTCACAGAGGAAATAGGGATGGTTTAAACCCACAGCGTGGTGTTTGGTTTTCAACGCAGACAAACTCACCTTCTGTGAGGTCCTCCAAAGCAGCTGGGAGCTCTGAGCTGCGGCGGCAGGACGTCCCCCTTCCCTCGACCCCTGCCTCCAGGACGAGTGTGTCTGTGCCAGTGTCACCACTGCAGAGAGGAGGAGTGGCCTCCAGGAGCAGGTCAGGTCTGAGGGCCCGGAGTGCCCACGCTGCAAGAAGGGGTCCCTGCCCCGGGTCCAGCAGAAGGGCAGCCGCTGAAGACTGGTCCGGCCTGGGGCCCTGAGGCTGCCGGGGAGGGGTGCTGGGAGGGAGTGGGGAGGGGCAGGTGAGAGGCTCTGCAGCGCCCCCACCCCCACCTCTGACCCCCAGGACCCAGGGAGGAGCTTGCATTTGGCCTTGAGCAGTTTCTCTGAGCCTTGGTTGCCTTATCTCTGCAATGGGAGTTGCGTAGCTGATAGGGCTACGTGCACAGTCGGGGAAAACGCCTGGCACAGAGCTTTGCCAGGAGCTGGCACGCGGTGGGCACCTCGCCTGCCTCCCCAGCTATCATCCTTCTCCTTCTGTCACCACTTGGTGGCTAGAGACTGGCAATGTCAGGTGCCCTGTCCTGCACCCCTCCTTTCCTTGTAGCCAGGCTCAGCCCTTTCTCCTCATTTCCAGAATCCAGGCCTGCATCCTGTCCTTTCCACCCCCTATGTTTTTTTTTTTAATTAAAAAAAAAATTACAAGAAACACAAACATTCCCAACACATACACTCAGCAATTCACAATATCATCACATAGTTGCATATTCATCATCATGATCATTTCTTAGAACATTCGTATCAATTCAGAAAAAGAAATAAAAAGACAACAGAAAAATATAACAAACAGAAAAAAATTTTTACAGGCCATACCCCTTACTGATCCCTTTCATTGATCACTAGCATTTCAAACTAAATCTATTTTAACATTTATTCCCCCTATTATTTATTTTTATTCCACATGTTCCTCTCATCTGTTGACAAGGTAGATAAAAGGAGCATCAGACACAAGGTTTTCACAATCACACAGTCACATTGTGAAAGCTATATCATTATATAATCATCATCGAGAAACATGGCTACTGGAACACAGCTCTACATTTTCAGGCAGTTCCCTCCAGCCTCTCCATTACATCTTGGATAACAAAGTGATATCTACTTAATGCATAAGAATAACCTCCAGGATAACCTCTAGACTCTGTTTGGAATCTCTCAGCCATTGACACTTTGTCTCATTTCACTCTTCCCCCTTTTGGTCGAGAAGGTTTTCTCAATCCCTTGATGCTGGATATCAGCTCATTCTAGAGTTCTTCTCAATCCCTTGGTGCTGAATCTCAGCTCATTCTGGGATTTCTGTCCCACGTTGCCAGGAAGATCCACACCCCTGGTAGTCATGTCCCACGTAGACAGGGGGAGGGTGGTGAGTCTGCTTGCTGTGTTGGCTGGAGAGAGAGGCCACATCTGAGCAAAAAAAGAGGTTCTCTTGGGGGTGACTCTTAGGCTTAATTTTAAGTAGGCTTGACCTACCCCCTGTGGGGTTAAGTTTCATATGAACAAATCCCAAGACTGGGGGCTCAGCCTATAGCTTTGGTTGTCCACACTGCTTGTGAGAATATCAA